>KZ820209.1:0-18290 GCA_003144235.1 Violaceomyces palustris | reverse complement strand
CCCCCCCCCCTTCTCTCTCTCTTCCTCCACCCCTTCTCTCATCACACACACACACACACACTCGATGAAATCATGATGGACTCTCAAAACCTTGATTTCCTCATGGCCTCACCGAACCGTGCTCCCCCTTTCGGATTGGAAAGTTGAAACCAAATCCCCACCCTTCCATCCACCTTGCTTTTTGGAATTCTGATCGAGGCCCTTGGATGTGAACTGTGAACGTGATTGCGGAATGTGGGTCCTAGTCCCTGGAAGCAAGTGGGACCTTCCAAAGTTGTCAACCTGCATGGCGGTCCATCGCGTCAGCAAAGAGCGCTCGCTGCCTTCCTGGGGGGCACCAGGACAACTCCCCCCCCCCTGGTGCTGTGGCCCTCAGTTGCCCTTGCCACAGGACCTGCTGGGGCCCGAAAGCGACTCATCCCGACCCCTGGATCAGGCTGGATCAGGGATCCTCCAACCCAGCCGACGGCTTTCCACACAGCCCTTGCTTCTCCAAACGGGGGGGTCAGCAGGTTCCAAGTCTCGGTAACATATATATACCCTTTCCTCCTTGCTACTCCCTCCCCCTTCCCCATACACCCCCACAACAGGAATCACAGTTAAATCTTCCTCTCAACGTACAAACCAAAGTCCTCGAATCCCACCCTTCCCTTCCTCTCCACTTAACACACACTCACACATCCTATCATCATGGGCTGGTTCAGTAACCACGAGGAGGCTTACGAGCACGTCTGTGAGTACCGCCCAACTTTGCTCCCCAAACCCTCTTATCACACTCATCCCTACGATTCAAGTCCACCAGTTTGGACATGGTGTAAAGGTAACCCTAAAACCGCGTCGTTCCTCGGCTGATTTTTTTCTTCTTTTTCCTTTTTTTTGGGATGGCAACCCCCTCTTTCGTCTTGGCCAATTCTTCTACACACAGACAACGAGGACCCACAGGGAGACTCCCAGGCGCACGAAGGAAAGTGGACCCACGAAGCTCTCGCCGGAGGCGCCGCCTTCGCTGCCATGAGGGAGTACGAGAAGTCCCAGGAGAGGAAGGGAGAGCACCCAAAGCATGCCCTCGCCAAGGAGGTCCTTGCTGGGTGAGTTGACTGTTTTTTTCCTCTTCTTTTTTTCGTTATGCCCTTGCTCCGAAAAGCCCCTGCCCGATCACCCAATCCCAACGTCCCCTCGCATGATTTGCTCTCTCTCTTTCGATTCGAAGCCAGGGTCGGTTGCGACTCCTGGCTGCAGGCCAATGCTAGAAGTTTGCGGAAACCCATTTTGCTCACGATCCCACTCCCTCCATCGCCTCGCTTCCTCTTGGTCACCCACAACAAACGACAACAAACTAACAGGATCGCCGGCGCCGAGGTCGACAAGCTGTTCGAGACCAAGGGTCTGGACTTCCTCGACAGGGAGAAGGCAAAGCACCACGCACGTCAGGAGGCCGAGCGCATCTACGACGAGAGGTACAACTGAAAATCCCAAGACGGAGTGGCGAGTCGGAAACGCACGCTCTCCGATGGGAGTCTCATACTCTCTTTGTTCCGACCTCAAACATGCCTGTCTCTTTCTTTTCCCCAAGGGTTGTACCTGAAGACCAGTCACGATTCGCAAGGAACGAAAGCGAAGATGAAAGATGAAAAAGATTCTTATTTTCTTTTTAAAAACCAGCTTCCCTAGTGTTTGATGATCCCGACTGAGAGTGAAGAGGACGTTCTCTTTTCACATCGTGTCTGTGCCTTTTAGCCGTCCAGACAAGGTCGTCCTCGTCGAAGTGACTGCATATGTTCCAACCTCACGACACCTCAGCCTGCCCAAAGCACTGCCCCTTGACCTTCAAGGCTGCTGCTGTCTCTAAGAAAAGGGGAAAGGGGGGGGGGTGGGTTAACGCAAGGCCCGTTCGACGGAGGGTAAAGGCAGGCAGAACAGGGAGAGTCAGCTTAAGCGAACCCGTCGCAACAACAGAAGGATTTCACGCTTGTCTTCGTGAGTGTGTGAGAGAGTGAGATCCTTTGACCCACCTTTGCCCTCAAAAGCTTTTCCCTCAGTTCCCTCTCCCTCTCCTCCTCCTTCCTAGACTCGGCGTCACCTTTGATCTGGGATCGAAGAGTGTTGGTGACCACCCAAAAAAGAAAAAGAAGAAGAAGAAGAAGAAGAAAGTGGTGGATATGGGGGTTGGCAGGTTAGAAAGATGGAGTTGAGGCTGGGCGATGTTGGGCTCTTCTGAAGCACACGAACGGGGATCCGGGGCGAGTGGTCTGGGGTGGGAAGGAGGAGAGGGAGGACTGGGGTGGAGGAAGGGAAGGGAGGCGACTCACCCCACGTTTGGACCTCCTACTTTCATCCTCACCTTCGTCCTCGCTCTCCGCCCACTTGCTCCTTGCGAGGGGGCCTTGATACCTGATGTCGGAGGTGGAGGTCTTTCTCTTCTTGTGTTCCTCGTCGCTCGCCTGTTCCTCCGAGCTGGGAGTGGCGCTAGGTCTCCTTTCCCTTCCTGGAGGCCTTTCGATGTCATCCACGGTGTGACTTTCACCACCACCAAGACCACCACCCCTTCGGATGATCCGACCCCCCTCGTTCTCCATCCTCGACCTGTTGCTCCCCCTGGTCCTTCCGAGAGGTTCATCCTCTTGTCTACGATGCTGCGCGTATCGATCCTTGGAGACCCTCCTGTGATGATCCTCCCCTTCCTCTCGGTCGCTAGCCCTTCCCCTTGGCTCGGAACCCTCCCTCCTGTCCATCCTCCTCCTCCTCCTCGTGGGAGGCGTCCTGCTAGGCGATCTTGAGACGGACCTTGATCTCGACCTGGACCTGGATCTGGAGCGTGGAGACTCTGCCCTCTCACGTCTGGTCCCCGTGTACCCATGTCTTTCCCTCCTTTCACCCCTCGCCCTACCCCATCTGCTTCTCGGATCGTGACTGCGATCGTAACGATCCTCGCGACGGTAGCTCCTCTGGTACGAGTCCCTCGGATGGTGATCGTACTCGTCTACCCGGACTCGCTTCCTGTCCCCATCGTGATCGTAATCTCGAAGAGGTTCGCGACGGGTATGGCCCACCTGGCCGCCTCTTTCCTCCTCGACGGTTGAGGCCGGAGCCCTTGAACTGCCAACTCGGGAGGCCCAACCGGAATCCTGAACCCTTTCCGTTACGTTGCCACCCTTGTCCTTGAAGGCTCTCCTTTCGCTCGAGCTAGTCGTGCGATCACCACCGTCGTCCCACCTACTACTCCCTCCATACCTTTGCCTCTGAGGAGGGTTAGGGAGGGCATGCCGATTCCCATGGCCATCCTCCTCCCTCCCCGTCCTCCTCACATACTCATTGCCCCGATCCCACCTCGAGATCCCTCTCCTGGCTCCTCCGCCTCTCTCGGCATCAGTGGCGGCAGAGCTGGAAGAGGGGTTCTTGAACTGCTGGTTGGACTTGGCCTCCTCGGCCTTTCGCCTAACCTCGGCGAGGATCCTCTCGTCCTCTTCCTTCTTCTTCCTCAGCTCCTCCTTCTTCCACTCGACAAAGATCGCTGGAATACCTCCCGGTGATGATTGGGCCGAGATCAAGAGCTCCCATAGCTCCTTCATGAACTCGGGAGTCTTGGATTCTAGGAAGCCTGTCAGGCTGATCTGCATCTGCCTCGGATCGGGGTTCTTGAGGAAGAAAGGGGGGGGGGGGGGCAAGAATGAAGGAGGAAGACAGTCATACAAGCCCAAAGATGAAAGAGGCATTTTTCGATGTCAGCATCCCTCGCGGTAAGCCCAAGGCGTTGAAAAAATCCGACTAAAAAGCAAGGAAGAGAGATTGGAAGACGAGGGAGGAGATTGCAGTGGTGCCTCTCCCTCCCTCTCTCCCTCCCTCTCCCTCTCTCTCTCTCACCCTTTCCTCCAGCAGTCCGGTGGCGTACTCGAGGACGACGTCGTCCTCGAAACCCAAGAGCTCGTTGATCTTTCGAGAGATCCAAGGCCGCATGACCTTGAGCTCGACCTTGGACATGTCGACCTTTTTGTCAAAGCAGGGTGGGAACTTGATCGACTTGAGCAGCGTCTTCTCCTTGTTCTTGAAGCGAGAATCTTGGTCTTGGCTGACCCCCCTGTAGTCGGACATGGTAGAGAAGGGTGGGGATGGGTTTGTAACAGGGGACGTGGGGAAGAGGGTGGGTGGGGCGAAAGAGGGAGCCTAGAGATAGGGTCTGATTCCCGGCTCGCAAGGATGCCGGAGTCGAAAGGGTGAGCAGAGTGGTGATGCGATTTGGATGGAAGGGCAGGGAGATGGAGGAAGGCGAAAGGGGAGGGAGTGGTGTGTGGAACACGATCTCCCACTCCTCTCTTGGCTGGCACGGCCCCGGTGAAAGCTCCTTGGAAACTCTTTGATAGGGTGAGGGATTGGTGTTGGTCGGTCAGGGTGCGGTTGTCGTTCAAAAGGGTCGAACCGGTTTTTCCTGGCAAAGAGAGTGGAAGAAGGAAAAAAATTGGGAGTGGGAGTGATCGAAGCGTGCGTTTGGGCCAGCGCAGAAGCATCTATCTCATCTCCGTCAGCCAAGCCAAAGGAGGACCATCTCTGAGCAACCTCAGTCACAATCTTGTGGGCTCGAAGGGAGAAGAGGAAGGGCGAGAGAGTGGATCTGGCTGGGGGGGAGGTAGAAGAGGGAGGAGATGCATGAAGGAAGATGGATCATGATTCAATGATGAAGTCATCTTTGCCCCCCACCAAGATAGGGTCATTCAGATTCGACCTTGTTTGACTGCCGCCCTCCACCTCCAACTCTTGACTGCCAAAAGGAGAGAGGATCGCCGTGATGGCGGCTCAGGAGCTGGATCGCAGACTCGCCTTCCAACCTTCTGGCGCTCAAACTTTCTCCGATTTCGATCGGGGGGGGGGGGGGGGCGCTCGCTTCTTCGCTCTCGAATTGCAGTAGCCGGAAATCAATTCTCTCCATTTTTTTCTCTTTTCTTTCCTTTCCTTCCTTCTTCCTCTTCCTTCTTCTCTTTCCTTTTTTGGTTCTGCAGCCTTGGAAAGAAGGGGTCCTTTCAGACTCGCTCAGGCAGTCAGTGCAGTCATGAGTCGCAGTGCGAGTGCATACGGTGCGTCGGTTGTTGTCGCTACAGTGCGGACTCGCACCTTGCTCGGGGATGCGATCAAAGTGGTCGCGTAGCGTCATGCATGGCCCCTAATCGAGAAGAGAGGGTCATGATGATTAGGAGCCTCCCAGAATGGAAAGGTTCGGTGGCGACCGTGGCGTTCTGGGAAGGATTGGACTACGTGATTCGAATGGGGGAAGATCTCACCGCCCTTGCTGCGAATTGTTTGGACTCAACCTCGCCATCAAAGCTCCTTGACTCGAATTAGAAACCCGATTCTACATGGGGTTCTTGCTCACTCTCAGTTCAGTTGGGACGACAAGCGTGCATGTACCCTGATCCACACACACCCATGCCCGTGGTTGGGACCAGCGGCGACAACCAGCCTTGGTATGGCGATGACGATCCAAGGAAGGTGATCGGGGATGGCCTTGCGTGTGGACGGCTGTTTGGGAGAGCGGGTAGGCAGGGCTGCGGTGTGCTCTGGCCCTCCTCTGCGCTTCCAGCTTTACCGCACACTTCGCATGCCACCTGTTTGGCGGGGGATGATGGCTATGCTCTCTTCTTGTTAGGCGAGGAGAGGAGGGGAGATCGGGATGGATGGACGACGTGAGTGTGAGGCTCCAGGTCGAGTCGCCCACCCTCTCCTCTCAGGTGTGAATACAGTCAGGGTCGAGTTCGCTTGGGCTTCCTTCCTCTTACCCCTCTCTCTCCCTCAAGCTTGGCCTTTCGGCGCTTACCGTGTCTCCTTCTTTTAGAACGAAAGGAAAGAAGCAACCGAGGCCGGAGAACCGAAGCGGTGAGTTGGTGACGGACTGGTCGAGCGAGAGGGGAGAGGCGTTCCACCGTGGATCGAGTCTGAGTGTGAATCCGTCATCGCCCTTCCTCCCCTCTCTCCCTTGGAAAGGATGGCTCATGAATACAGTACCTGCCTGGAAAGGAAGGATGGCTCATGAATACCTGCCCGGAAAGGAAGGATGGCTCATGAATACCTGCCTACCTACAGTACCTACCACCACACCCCCTCCACCCGAAGAAGAGCCACCGTCTGTGACTTGTATGGTTCCAAGAGAGGCGAACGCGCTCGACTTGAAACACGCACACACACACACACACACACACACAGCCCTCGATCCCAACCAGCCTTTTCCTCTTTCTGCAGCGCCCTCCCCTCCTCGCCTCACGCCTGACTCTTGTCTCACTCTCCTCCCTCTTTTCCCCCTTTCTCCCCCTCTCCTCCTCTCCCCCTCTCCCCCTCTCTGCCTCCCTGCCTCCCTGCCTCCCTTTCTTCCCCCCCTTCCTTCCACAGCCCCGATCCCGCATGAGCCGTCACTGCGTGAAACAGGCGTAAAGGTGAACCCATCTCTCTCCCTCTCTCTCTCTCTCTCTCTCTCTCTCTCTCACTCTCCCTTCTCTCTCTCTATCCCCCTCTTCTTTCAACAATTTCAATCCCGACCACATCCGTCATCCTCACCTCTCTTCATCTTTCTTTTTCTTTTTTTTCTTTCTTTCCCGTCCTCATTATCCACTCCATCCCATCCGTCCTCGACCCATCCAACCCACCCCTTCCTCCCCTCGAATCGTCGTAAACCCCGCCCAACCTCCCTCCACCTTTCAATCCAACCACCACCCATCCATCCACCCATCCACCCATCCACCCAAGCATCCACCCAAGCATCCACCCATCCATCCACCTACTTCCTCAGCGACCCCTGAGACCAACACCACAACAACAACAACCTGTCCACTGGCATCCTCTTCTTCTTCCTCTTACGCCTGTCCCAGACTCCAACTCGGCCCCAACCTCCCTAACGCACCTCTTCCCACCTAGCCGAGGGGGAGCTCATCCTCGCGTCCACAAAGATTTCCACTCGACGTCATCACTCGGAAAAGATGGTCGGAAGAAAGGGTGGCGGTGGCGGTGGCATCGATGTTGGGTGAGTGACCTCGAATCCCACGTCCTCCCATGCTCCATCCCACTTCCCTTGCTTTCTCATCGCACTCCGCTCCCCAGAGCACCCGCCTGATCGAACCACGATAGGGTGAGGTGGATCCGATCGAGGACCAGGTTCCTCTCCCCTCTGGCGAAAGAGACACTTTGGGAGCCCAGTGGTCGGGGCCGTCCCCCACAGAGTTGGATGGAACCCCACGCCGCCTTCTGACAGAGTGGATCGTTCCTCCGCATCTCGGCTGACGCATGCGCGGTCTCTTTCCCCCACTCCAGACTCCTCTTCGCTCACAAGGTCCTGTTCGTCACACTGGTGCTGAGCCTGGTCGGATGGTTCGTGGCGTTCATCGGACAGATCGTCGCCGAGGCGGACTCGAGCCGCACCAATCTCGGCGTCGTATGGTTCGGCATCTTCCTCCAATTCTTCCTCATCGCCGGCTTGGTCATGTGCATCCTCACCGACTCGATCGGCATGGCCAGGCTCCAGCTCTCCACCTTCACCGCCGTCGCGCTCGTCTTCGCCGTCTTTGGCATCAACGAGGGAGTCTACAGCACGCTCAGCTCGTACAAGGCCATGGCGGCCGGCTACTTCCTCCTCTGCTTCGCCAACATCATCTGGCTCCTCTTCCTCACCTCTGAGGAGGACTCGCCGATCTTTGCCATCCTGAATGCCGGCAACGATGGCCTGGCGGGCCCTGGATCCAGAGGCAACCGGTACGGCTCCTCGGGCGGCGGTGCTGGGATCAGGATGGGAGGAGGAGGAGGAGGAGGAGGCTCCAACAACCTCGGTGGCCTCGGCAACGGCTCGGCCTACTCTGGAGGCTTCCAATCCGGACCGGGAGGGGGCATCTACCAACCCGCCTACGGCAACAGCCCCTCGGCTGCCGACCTCACCCACAACGCCAACGGTGGCCTGGCCAGCGCCCAAAAGCTCTCGACTTCGGCCTCGATCAGGAGCAGGCAGGCCGGCGGGGATGCGGCAGCCGTCGCCGGGGGGCCTGTCGGGGCGGCGGGGGTCGGTGGCGGCTCTGACCTCGGAGTCGGCCCAGGAGCGCACAACGGCACCGCGCCGGGATCCCCAAGCAGCAGGAAGGAAGTGGGGGAAGCCACGGGACTGCCCGACTACGGCTACAAGGCGAGAGCGCTGTACGCCTACCAGGCCAACGCGGACGACCCAACGGAGATCTCGTTCTCCAAGGGCGAGGTGCTCGACATTGTCGACAACTCGGGCAAGTGGTGGCAGGCCAAGAAGGCGAACGGCGAGACGGGCATCGTCCCGAGCAACTACATGCAGCTGCTTTGAAGGGAGGAGGAGGGGGGGGGGGGGGGGGGGGGATCGCACGTCAAAGTGAGAAGGGGTGGGCTTGTGCAAGTCGAAAACGCCGCCCGACGATCTCGGATACCTTGCCCCTGAACTTGGGGCAGCCCTTTTGTCTCGTTCGTGTTCCCAACTTTTTTCTTTTCTTTTCTTTCTCTTTTTCTCCCCCCTTACCAAAAAACCCCCCTTCCTTGCCTTGCCCCACTCGGTGCTCCTCCTTCCATCCCTCGTATCGTGCTCTTCTTTTTGCCCCTCTTACGCCCTGTCATTACCGTACCAAAGAAGGGGTAGAACCTTTCCCCCGCCTTTCTTTTCTTCCCCTCCATGCCCCCGAACGGAATTTCTTTTTAAAAAAAAAAGTATGCACACACAGACCACACGCTCTTTCACTTTTTCCCCTCCCCAACCCCATGTTGGATACAAACCACGGTTCATCCCCTTGGATCTCGATGCCCATCCGCCCGATCCGAGTTTGGGAGAGGGGAGTTGACATTCCTTCATGCTTCGCTACCCGCCTCCTTTTTTTCTTCTGCGCGATTCGGGGAGAGATCAGCACGGGGAGGAGCGGGGAGGGACGGTGTCCAGGGAAAAAAAGTTGGGAGAACGGTTTGGAATTTTACACAGGGGGGGCTTTCCCCTTTCGCCGGAAGGATAGGGGAGGGGGAAGGGAAGGATCTCACTTGACCTTGGCGGAGCCGACGACGAGGTGGTTGACCTTCTCCCTGAGAACGTCCTCGTACTCGTTCATGATGTGAGCCAGACTCCTCAGGTCCTCCGTGTCGAGGAGTTGGATGGTGATCTTGGGAGCTCCCTTGATGCCGAGCGCTCGGACCTTTTTGAAGAGTTGGTCTCCGAGCTTTTGCTTTTGGTCGTGCGTGGGTTTCCCCTGGAGCGAGTCGATGAACTCGTCCGTCCTGGCGACCACCGAGGGGTCGGGTTTGGGGAGGGGTAGACCTGGAGAGCCGGGGTTGCATGGCGTGTTGGCCAGTTGGATGATCTCCAGAGCCGGGAGTTTGGATAGGGAGGAGAGCGTGTGCTGGATCGGCGGATGCTCTTGCTCTTCCGAAGCCTCCTTCGTCTTTCCTTGCTTCTGCTCCGACGACGAGCCGCTCGCTGGGCCGGACGAGGTCGCTTCCGCCGTCGACTTCGACAGCGGAGCATGCTTGACGCCATCGTGCCCCTGCTCCTCCTGCTCCTCCTCTTCGTCAGCCGAAGTCATCTCAAGGATCTCCCTGGCCTCCTCCACCTTCTGCCTGAGAACGTCCGGGTTGAAGAGGCAGAGAGCCCTCTCCTTCCTCGGGAGCGAGGTCAGCATGTCTGTGATGTCCTCGACAGGCCCTCCGGGAGCGACGATCGTCTTGACGGCCTTGAGGATGCGTCCCCTCTCCTTGGACGACGCCGGGGCGCTGGAAAGGATCGAAATGTTGTCCGCCGAGCTTTGACCGCTGCCGCTCTTCTGCAACGGCGCGCTCAGGAAGCCGTTCCCTCCACCACCGATGGAAGAGTGGTGCTGGATGGGCGACTGGGGAAGCGTGTCGCTTGCCTCGTTGACCCTCTGGAGGAGGACCTCGTGATTGCTGAGGGCGTCGACGGCGTCCGCCAGCCGGAGCTTGACCAGCTCTTCGACCAGGCCCTCGACCTGGTTTGGCTCGATGGTCGGGAGCCCTTTCAACCGCCTCGCGAACTCCCCGCACAAGACCTCCCTTCTCATCACAGAGCTCATGGCCGAGAGCTGCTCCTCGTCGACGACGCCAGAGTCGTTGGCGACGGCCGCCTTGTAAAAGCTGTTGCTCTGCCTCCTCTCCGACGACTTGACCGTGGGCCCACTGCTGACCAGGGGCGTCCCGGGCATGCTCTCGTACGCTTCGGAAGCGTTCCCTTCACCGACCACAGGGCTTGCGGCGCCGCTGTTGTCGCTCACGCCTCCTCCTGCCGCTCCGGCGAATCTGGCGGCGAGCTTTTCTGACCTCATCTTTTTCGGCTCGTGAAGTCTGACGATCATCGGCTTGCCGTTGACCATCCTGTTGTTCATCGCCTGCAGCGCCCTGGATGCCTCATCGGCGGTCGTGAAGCTGACGAAGCCGAACTCTCTCGACTTTCCCTCATTGTCCCTCATCACCCTCGCGGAGACGATCCTCCCAAACTTTTTGAAGGCCGAGAAGAGGTCGTTCGAGTCGAGCGATGGATCGAGGTTCTTGCAGAAGAGGTTGCAAGGGTCGATGTAGACGTCGTTCGAGGCCGAGTATTGGAGGTTACCAACAGCCTGATGCTGGCCGCCGTTGGACGAGGTGGGCTGGGCGGTGGCGTAGATCGACGCGGCGGAGCCTCCCGAAACACTGCGAGGAGTGGGGGAAAAGGCTGGGGCGTTTGCACTCATTGGCTGAGGGGCAAGGATCTGGGTGGAGGGGAGGCCCAAGTCGGCGACACCGACCGGCCGTCTCTGGATCGTGTCGACAGCGACACTGATCGTCTTTCCACCGACTTCGGCGCAGTGCATCTCGTCCTGAGCCTTTTGAGCGTCCTTTTCGTCGAAGAACTCGACAAGTCCCATCCCCCTGAAGCCGGTATGCTGCCCTGTTGGGCTGGTAAGGATCCGATGAGCCTTGGCAAGGGGCCCAAACGGTCGGAAGAGGTTGAAGATCATGGCATCGTCGGTGTAGGGAGGGAGTTGCTTGATCAGCCTCGGCCTGGCGTTGGGCTTTGGCTCTTGGGATTCTTGTTCGGTCAAGCACAATCTGATTGGTTCCCTGACGGTAGCGTAGGCACACTCGGCTGAGGGAATGGACAGGATCGTGGAAGGGGGGGAGAGGGGTTCGATTTCTTTTCGTCATTCGATTGATTGGAAAGAAGGGCGATGAGCGAGGGGGAGGGAGGATGGATGACTGACCTTTTTCGAGGGTCTGGAACTCTACGGTTCCGCTGGCAGTCTTTCCCGCATCAACTTGCCTGTCGATCTTGATTCTGACACGCCGGGGGGGGGGGGGGGGGGGGGGGGGGGGGGGGGGGGGGGGGGGGGGGGGGGGGGGGGGTGGTCAGGTCTGGATTGGTCCATTCGCGCTTTGGAAGGGTAAAGGGGAGGAGCGGGGGAAGGTTTGGCTCACCTGACCGGTAACGATTTTTCAAAGACGGTGCTTGCGAGCTGCTTGTCAGAGATGGAAGGCTGGACGCAGGAGATGAAGAGGAGGGGCGTGTTGAGGTAGGGGTTGGTTGGGAGTGGTCGTGACTGGTCATCGTGATCGTGATCGTTCGTGAGGTTTGGATGCTGCTCCTGCTGACGGGCGGCCTGGTTTTGGGGTGCGTAAATGCTCTCGGACATGGCGAATCGATCTTTGATTCGATTTTATTTTTTATCTTTCGATTTTGGTATGAACTGGAGAGAGAGGAGTGATTGCACGTGGTGGTCTTGTGAGAGGTCGGGGAAGAGAAGGAACGAAGAAGGGAAGGGAGAGAGGGAAGAAAGGGGGGAGAGATGGGAGAGAAGGGGTATCCTGTGGCTGAAAGCCTTGTCGGTGAGGGTAGATGGTGGTGGAGGATGAAGAGGAAGGAGGGTGGGTGATGGTGAGGGGAAAGATCTACGATCAGCTGGTAGAAGGGCGCGAGAGAGAGAGTGAGGGTGAAGGGGAAGGGCGAGGGAGGAGTGAAACCATCCCGAGTGGTGAGAGAGGACATGTCAAAGCCGTTCTCAAGAGTGTCACACTACTGTCACACAGTCACACAGTCACAGTGACCGAGTGTCAGTGTTACTTTGAGAGAGAGAAAAAAGAAGGGTGTGATCTCAAGGCGAGGTTGAAACCGTGCACCCCAACCGAGTCCCAAGACCAGAAAAGATGAAGATTCTAAAGAGGAAGAAGAATAGAAAGGGTGGGAAAAGAACAAAGAAGCCCAGCGTGGAAAAAAAAGTGATGAGAGGGAGATCGACTCGATAAGATCACACACGCGGAGCACAACGCGCCCGCCCCCCCTCTTCCTTCACACACAACCAGCCACTGCCGTTTCGATCCCCTAGAGCTTTCCTTCAAAGTTACCGACTAGTTCGTCAAAAAAAAAAAAAAACAAAAAAAAAACCTCCACGTTGGGAGAGGAAAGAGTTGGAACCCCTCATCGAAGCGTCGATCACGATGAAATCGAGATCCACCTCCTTCTCCCCCCCCCCTCTCTTGCCACCCAGCTGATGGATGCTCGATGGAATGCGAATGGATTTGTCATTGAGAGCATGCCGAGACACCGAGAAACATGAGAGGACAAGGTCGAAAAAGCAGGCGGTAGGCTGCGATTGCGAGGTTCGACCCAAGGGAATAAAGAAGAGTGCCAAAAGTATGCTTGAAGAGGGGGGGGGATCGAGGCAAAGGTGGAGGGAAAGAGGGTGGGGAAAGGGACCCAGAGACGATACACATCCATGGGCATACATGGAAGAGGGACGAAGTTCAGCGTGTTTGCGCTTCAAGTTGGAAAGGAAGGAAGGAAGGAAGGAAGGAAGGAAGGAAGGAAGAAGAATGGATGAATGGATAGGGAACAAATGGGAAAGCGAAAGCAAGCAGAGAAAGATGGGTTCTCGTGATGGCGAGGAGATGTATGGACTTGCTCAGGCGATCGACAACTTGGCGAGGTTGGGCGCGTTCGAGGTTTTTTTTTTTTTTCGGGGGGGAAGGTGGGGGGGTTGGTTTCCCGGTTCAGCAGCAGCCAACCCTCCCGCATTTTGTCAAGGGGTGCCCCTCTCTTTCACTGGATGGCACCAGAGATCCTCTTCTTGAATCTTGCCATCTTGCCACCGCTCGAGATGCCTGGCGACCCCACCGGACTGCTGCTTGAACCTCCACCTCCGCCATGGGTCGAGGTCGATCCTGAAGGCGTCCTTTGGCTTTGGTGCGCCGCCCTGGCAAACCTTCCACCCATGCCGCTCAAGTCCGCCTCGACCTCCCTGGATGGCGTCGGAGGCTGGTTGCTCTGCCTTTGCAGATGACCGAACGATCCGGCCTCGACAGAGTTGTCCGCGTACGCCTCCGGGTCCATGGTCCACTGCCCCTCCCTCGACTTGACCCCGCTCCTGCTCCGGCTCCTTCCATGCGCTTCTCTGTTTCCGGTCCTGGGGCGCGAGGACGAGCGCGGTCGACTGCTACCAGCCCTGGCAGGCGGCTCTTGACGGGGTGAGCGGGTAAAATCCGCGTCCCGCGACTGCCCACGGCTGTGAGAGTACGGCTGGGATTGGGATGAGTGGTGCTGGCTGCCAGCGTGCGTGTGCGAGCTCGAGTGCTTGGTCCTCTCCTTGTCCTTCGTCCTGTTGCCCATATCGCCAGAGTGTTCGGCTGCATCCACGTCATCTGCGTTGTCACTCCGCCTAGAGCCACTGCCAGATCCAGACCCGGATCCGGATCCGGATCCGGGCCCAGAACCAGAGCTGGACGTGCTGATCAGACCGTCACCGTTCGGGAACTCGTGAACAGGCGTCGCTTCCGTGTTCAGCTTCGAAGGGAAGATTTCTTTGCCTCGTCCCGACGTCGGAGGTTCGGCAAGAGTGCTGAGGAAAGTGTGGTTCATCGGCGTCCTGGCATCGTCGAGGCCGGGCGAGCCAGAACCTCCGAGCGCCTGGTTGAAGGAGTTGTACGAGTTCGCACCGTAGGGCAAGGCCATCCTCGAGTTGCCACTGGGGAAGCGCGAAGGGGAGGTTGGCGTCTGGGCTGGTTTTCCCCTACCAATATCGATTGGCCCGGACGGTCTCCGACCGTTGGGTCCGGGCGAAGCGGTCACCTGGCCCTCGGCGCTTCCTCCCCGTCCGCTCGATGCAGAAGGGCCCTCGCTGTCCTCGGCTTCCTCCAGAGCCGGATTCGAAACTTCGACCTCCTCGACATTGTCTAGCAGGATTCCGCCGGCCCCGTCAATCTGGAGGGGAGGGGTCCTGGGCCGCGGCCCAGCTCCGGGAAAATCCTCCTCCGTCGACATGACGCCAGCATTGGATCCAACGGCCGTGTCCGGCCGACCCCAGTCTGCCCTTCTCGAGAGCGAAGGTGCGGTGCCCATGCCCACGCTGCTGCTTCCAGCCCTGGTATGTGCGTTGCTTGCTCCGGCGCTCCTCAGCGCACTGCTGGCGGCCGAGACCCCACCTGATTCGGACTCTGGTTCGGCTGCTGATAGAGGAACTACAGTCCCAGACGTGGCTAGAGCGACGGCAGCGGCACTCAAAGGCGCTTCGATCTCGCCCCTCGGAGTGGCGACATCAAGCTGAGGATGACCGTGCGCGGCTCGGCTCTCTGCTGCAGCTGCCTCCTTCAAAAGGGCTTCCTGCCAGGCTTCATCCTCCTCAACATCCGCCTCCAAGTCGGCAAACGTGCGGCAAAGCGGGCAGGAGAAGCCTGGATGGTGAAGGGTCAGTAAAGGACGGATGCACTTGTAGTGGAACACGTGAGAGCAAGGGGCAATGAACAGTGCTTGGCACACTGTCACCGAGAAAAGGCAAATGCAGCAGTCCGTGACGCTGACGCTCTGCCGGTTCGTCATGAGAGCGGAAGCCTCCCCAGTCTTTCCCTTGACTGGAGGCGTCGAAAGATCGAGAGGAGAGCCCTGGAGCGCCCTCAGTTGGCGCAGAGCGTTGACGCTGGAGGTCGATCGTGGGGAAAAAGAAAAAGTGCACATACGGGAAGAGAGAGAGAGGGAGGGAGGGACATGGAAGGAGGGGAGGGAAGAGGGGACAGAAGCAGAAGCGGTGAGGTAATCAGTGTTTTTTTTTCTCGATCTTTTTAAACATCTCCCTTGTTCTACACCAAGGTAGCATCGGAAGAGGGGATGGGGCACGTGTCCGTTCGCTCACTTGAACTGGTTTGCACCCCTTTGCCACCCTCGATTGAGCTCGACCCGCATCTTGACGCATCGGTAGATTTCTTCCGTGCCGCCCTGGTAATCGACCCCGAGCTGGACAACATCGCCATCCTTGATGGCAAAGGGCTTGCTCTCCACGTTGGGCGCAGAGAGCCTGATGTGGTTCAAAAAGGTACCGGACGAAGACTTGGTGTCTTTGATGAAAAACTGTAGGAGGAGAAGCATTCACACGCGGAGCGGTGGGTCAGAACTGTTTTCACCTAACAAGAGGAAGGGTTTCCCTTTTTGCCCGCATTCTTCAAAGCCCCTTCATTCTCACCTTTCCTCCAGCTTCGCACCAGAGCTCGGCGTGTCCCCTGCTGACGACCTTGCTCTTGAAGGCGACCCTGGACGAGTCGATCCGTCCGCCTCCTCCGTTGCTGCCGCTGATGGGGATCGCACCTCCCCGGGCGCCTGGTTGGCCCATGCTGGAGCTGGCAGGGATCCCCTCAGCACCGCCCTGGCCGTTGGCGAGCGTGTTGCCGGCCGTGTCGGTCTGAGGCGGAGCCGGTCCCCTGTCGGTGAACCTCCCGACTTTGACCGGCGAAGCGCCCTCGGCCAGGTCCCTCTCGATAGGTTCGAAGTGAAGCGAGCGGGTGGCCTCAAGGTGGGGCACAAGTCGAATCCGATGAACATTCGGGGGGGCTGAAGAGCTCGAGGACGGGTTGGCCGCGGCGACAGAGGAAGTCGTGGCGAGGGGTGAAGAAGGACCCTGCTCGGCGATCAAAGGCGCGGGCGAGAGGGCAGCTTCGGAGCCCACAGCGAACGAGGGGCTTGCCACCGAATTGTCGCCAAGCGGACTGGACCTACCGACCACGCCTCCACCAGCCTGTCTGCGAGTGCTGGGGCTGGAGAGAGACAGGTCATCCAGGGCGGCCAGGGTCTGCGAGTTGGCGATCCCAAAGCTGTTGCCCCCCGTGCTCGAGGCGGATCTTGGCATTGAGGGGGGAAGTTGACTTCGTGGAGGGGTGCTGGTTCCTCTTGGCGAGGCGAGGTGACTGGAGGAGGTGCTTCCCGCAGCGGAGGGAGACGTGGGACCAGGCGAGCTGGCCGGGTTGCCGTTGGAATCCGACCTTCCGGCGCCTTGGCTGTAACGCCTGAACATCCTTCCGAACGGGTTGCCCCCATTGCTCCCTCCATTGCCAGAGGCCACGTTAGAAGACATTGGAGAAGGTCGGGCGATTCCAGGCGATCGTGGGCCCGTGGTTTTTGGCGGTAAAAGGCCGGAACCCGTTGGAAAGCTTTGAACTCCTAGGGTGGTGGAGTCGCTGTACAGAGGTCCGTCTCGGGGCCAGGAGAGAAGGAAGGGAAACGCAGGCGAGAATACGAGGCTGATCCGGGTATGGAGGAAGTGGACGCGCGTTGGTGGGGCGGCGGGTTGGATGCGTAAACGGTGTGGGAGCGGTCGAGTTGAGAGGTGGAAAGACTTGCGGGAAAGCGTGCCGAAGGCGTTGGACCTGAAGTGGCGATGGGAAGAGGCAGATCGGAGGAAAAGTTCGAGTGCGGGTTGGAGTTGGTGGTCGCGCTAGGGCTGAGGCTACTAC
Source organism: Violaceomyces palustris (assembly GCA_003144235.1). Lineage (NCBI taxonomy): Eukaryota > Fungi > Basidiomycota > Ustilaginomycetes > Violaceomycetales > Violaceomycetaceae > Violaceomyces > Violaceomyces palustris. The sequence goes on along the minus strand of KZ820209.1, from coordinate 1,568 downwards.
TGGTCCTGGGGCGCCTTGCCAAGACCACCATGAAAGGGAGAAGAAGAACGGGCCAGGGTCGACCTTTCAGAGGGATTGGCCCAGCTTGGGGGTTGAGGGCACAGTGTGATCCTGAGCCTCGACAGATTCCGTGCGAGTGACGAGGGAAGAGAGGAACAAATGCAGCTGGAGCGAGCTGTGAAAAGGGTCTGAGAGGAGGGGAGAGAAGGAGGGGGATGAAGCGAAATGAAGAGGGAGGAAGAGAGGCCGTGAAGCAAGATCTCAAGGGTCCGATGGAGATCGGTCGGTTCGGTTCGTCTGTGGTTGGACTCTGACGAGGCTTTTAGAGCTATCGAGAAGGACCCTTTTTTGATTTTCACTCCCTTCCCCTAACCTTGACTCCTTGGGCTTGGATCTTGTCCGGCACGATCGATACTTGAGATGGCTGGGACCCAAGGGGGAAGGAGGAAAGAGCTCGATTGAAGGAGGAATCGGGTTGGGAGAGGTGAATCAGGACAGAGGGAGGAAGGGAGCCCTGGTAGCGGATCACCCAATCTGAATCGACCTTCGTGTGTCTGTTTGGGTGTGGCGGGGAGGAGGGGGATAGGGTAGGTTGGCGGGAAAGCGTGAGGGTGTGCGTGAGGCCAAGTCAAGAGAGAGAAGTTTCGACTGGTGGGTACGTGAGAGAGAGGGAGGGAAAGAGAGAGAGCGTGTGTGTGTGGCTGCTTGCGTTGGAGGCGCAAGTCGGGAGTGAAAGGGAGAGGGAGAGAGGGAGAGGGAAAGGGTGGGGAGAGAGAGAGGGTGAGAAAGTACAGTTTGATGGTTCGACCGTTGGAGGGTCGTGAAGGGGAGCGAGAGAGGAGTGTGTGCGTGTGTGCGTGCGGTGTTGTGCGTGTGTGTGTGTGTGCCAAGTGAGCACCAGAGGCGGGGGAGGTAGCCCGATGCGAGGTTGGGAGGGAGCGTGTGTGTGGCAAGGGAGGCACAGGCGACTCAATAATATAAGGGTGCCTTGCGTAGACGCTATCACAACTGGTGACTTGCGTGGGGATGCAAAGAGTAGTCAGGTGAACTGAGACCATCTACTGTATCTCAACCTTGTGTGCCCTTCTGCCCACAAGTCACCCTCCCCCCTCACCCTCGCAACTCTCCCCTCTGGTCGCGATCCGCACCGCCTGATCAAGACACCATTCCGATGACCTTCGAGGACAACCCCCTCTCACCATCGCAAACGGGATTCAGAGAGGATGGATGCCCTCCACTCGTTCGATCCATCCACTCGCGGACTTCACCACTAACCCCACCTTGCCCAGGAGCTCCCGGCGTGTGGGAGAGTGTGTGAGTGTGACAGTCTGAACGAGCGTAGCCATGGATGGTGAAAGAGTAAGCGCGGTATGGAACAGTATTTGGCACTGCGTACGGGACTCGAGTAGAGCAACACCCGATCGCAATCACAACATGGGAAGGGATGCGAATCTGAACGTGGCCCCTGCCAACTGTGCTGGACCGCGAGTGAGTCGTATGGGAGGAGGAGGGGGAGGAGGGGGAGGAGGGGGGGGGATGTGAACCGAGCTTGCAAAGTTTTGTATATG
>KZ820208.1:0-18304 GCA_003144235.1 Violaceomyces palustris | reverse complement strand
GGGGGGGGGGAGTGGGAAGGAAAAAGAAGAATCAAAAGGAGAGGTCGGGTCCCCTTGGCCATACGCTAGAATCGTTGGTGGAATCCGATCGAGGGAGGAAGGAGGGTCTGGGGACCACACCAAGCGCCTGGACCGAACTCAAGGCGGAAGGATTACTTGAGAGAAATGTGACGGGCATTCGATGCTGCCGAACGGTGACGAACGAGATTTTGAGGCTCCGACTTGGTCAGTTTTTTCTCTCCTTTTCACCTGTCCCTGAGGGCAGGGCTGGGCTTGCTAATACCACCTTCTGACGGTGTCAGGCCTCTCGATGAGATGTGAAGGACGTAGAGAGGGGTCGTGTCTCGCTAAAAGCGACTTGACATCTGCAGGATCGAAAAGCGGAACCAGATTGCAACCGTCCTGGACCTACTGTATATGCGGTAGGTGGTGGCATATACCACTGCTTGCCTGTGGGTCTGTTCATCAGCATTTTCACCGAGCGCATGCTCCAATTTTTACTCTCCCTCCACCCAACGTACCTGTTTACATCTCGACATCGATTGTAACAGAGCGAACGCGCCTTTTGCCAGTGGGATCGAGAAGGGGGAGGGGCCTTCGCTCCATCCCGATGGGATCTTAGTTGCCATTTTTTCGTGCTGAAGACTCAAGGGAGGGCGGCGCGCGGAAGAACCGAGCGACGGCACAAAGTTCATCGTCCGAAGAGAACAAAGGAGCAAGAACCACCACAACCCAAGAGGGGGGCGGAGGGGGAAGGGGGGAAAGAGGGGGTTGGGCGCGCTTCTGATTGTTGTTGCCGACCCCCTTTCCCCCTCCTTTTCGCTCCCCCCTGACGTGACGCCTCCCGTCTTGCTTCGGTTACTGGCGTCGTGGTATCAACTTCTTTTCAGCCTAGCGACGACTGCCATGCAACCAAACAACAACAACGACGACGACAACGACGACAACCCAATCCATCGCTTGCCAACGAGGGCAGAGCAAGATTTGCAGCATGAAAAATGAGGACGACGAGGTTGGCAAACCAAAATTGCCACTCCGTCTTTAAAGCGCTTCATCCCTCCTCTCTGTGACGGAAATGGATGGAATGGGATCAAGAGAGGGAGGGGAGCGTGATGGTATGCTAAATGAATTCGTCGGCTTCGGTGTTCGAAAAGGAGCATGGAAGGGGGGAGGAGTGGAGCGCAGAGATGAGTTGGATGGAGAGAGAGAGAGAGAGGGAGCGCTAGAGGCCAAGAGGGAGAGGAGGGAGAGGCAGAGAGGCAGAGAGGCGGAGAGGCAGAGAGGCAGATGGGCAGAGAGGTTGACAGGGGTGTCATGGGAAATTAGAGTGGATCTGGATGGAATCATACTACAGAGGATTACATTCGGATGGACTGGTTCTTATCCAAGTCGAATAAGGTAGGATTCGGATGGATGGTGACTGTCTTGTCACGGTTCGCTTCGCACTCCAGCATTCCCAAGGGTCTAAAAGCTTGCTTAGCTTGGATTCACGACCTAGGTTGACTCGTGTGTGCCCTCGTGGGAAGGGAATTCGGATTTCTGACGCGTTGTAGTATCGTGATTAGTGACTCACTTGCGCGCGCAACCATGATTTCATCTCGAAGGCTTTGGAGATCTTACAAAGCGCGCGACGGGTTCAACCTCAACATATGTACTGTATGCCTGAGCCGCCCGAAGCCTTGGCTTGGCTTTCGCACGAGACCGCGTCTGACTTCCGCTTCCATCCAATCTTCATGGAATGCCCCCCTCCCAAACTCGTTCTCGATCCTTGAACGATCGGAGCTGGGATGGTGGCGATTGACCAATTACCTACAGTACATAGAGTATGTTCTGTGCTTGCCTCCCCTCGTTCGCATGCGGTCCGCTCTCGATCGCGATCACACGCACAACATGCTCCGAATGTTTAGTTGGAACAAAGTGGAGGGCACACCAGCATGCCACCATATGAGTGATCAAGGAACAGACGTGAATCAGAACGGGTTGGAGCGGTCGGGGTTGAAAAATTAGAAAAGAAGATCTCCAAGTTGCTGTGCAAGTGATCATGATGATCGGGAATCCCAACCAAAGCGTCTTCCTTGCTCCCACACCCTCACCGTGGGGGAATGAGAGCCTGTGGACGCATTTCTGCGGTATGTAGGCAAGAAGGACCAAGGTCGAACCCTACCCACGCTGAGATGAGGGATCCTGCCTCCTTCATTATCCGATCAACTGATGAATTCATTCATCGTTCCCATTCCACTCACTCAATACACGAATGTGGTAGTAGTGATCATCCCCTTTGTGTGTCATCGCACCAACCCTTAGTCCAAAAGCGGAGTCAGAGTTTGAGTCAGAGTGGACGGCTTGCAAGGGCGCGCGCAGCGATCGATGACTAATGTGTAGGAAAGGAAACAAGGAGGGGAGGGAGCAAAAGAAGAAACACCGAGTCTTGTTCGCTCCCTCCTCGGTTGATCACCTCTCGATTCCCACCCACAGCCACAGGTGCAGTCACAAGTGTGCGTGCAGAAGTGGTCAGAGTGAAAGGAGAAGGGGGGAAATGGGAGGGCTCCAACCCACCAAGCCGCCGGGGAGATGAGTAATCCAATGCTTGGTTCTTCCGCTTCCAACCCACCTCCGAAAATTCTCTCACACACCCTCTCCCAAACCCGTTCTTGGTCTACTCACGACCGAGACATTTCTCAACCAACCACGAGGTCCCTCTTGGTTGCCACCTCTCTCTTTCCCTCTACCCTCGCTCTCTTCTGGTGAACGCGGAGGGGAGCAGAAGCAGACATGGGAACCAAGATGCATTCATCCGGTCGTTCAGAGTGAAAGAAAAGAAGAAAAGAGAAGAAGGAAAACCACAAGAACAAAGAGGGGGGGAGGGGGGAGAATAGGGGTGCTCGCCTATTCATTCCCACGATTCTGGTGAGAGGCCGAAATCCATCCATTGTTCTTCCTGCGGGAGAGATGAGCATCCATCATGGCAACTACACCCTCTCTTCCCACATATTCCCCTTCCTTCGACCCCACCACCCTCTAAAGGAAAGGAATCATGCCAACTTCAAAGTTGAAAGTTTCCCAGGGTAGGGTTTGGGTCATTTCGAGTGTCCTGCACGCCACATCAACCTCCAGTTGTGAGCGTGAGTGTCGGATGGCGCAGGGCCCAACCTTGAGCCTTTCATCTGAAAATCATTATGTAATCGACTCCGACTCTCATTTAATGCAATGACTTTAACCTGACCCATTCGTCAAATCCTCAGCAACGCGTCGCGTTGTAACTGTTGCAACTGGCCGTGTAAGGTGCTGAGGTTACAGGAGCATCATTACGTAATCAGTCTGTGGTCTCCACTCTTTACCAAAAAAAATCTTCTTTTCCTTCTTTTCCTCGTTCTTCGTCCACTCAGACTCTTAGTCCTCCCCCACCCAAATCTTCATCGTCCATCTTACCCATCTCGCATCCTTACGCTCGAGCGACCGCTTTACTTCCCACCAACAGATCATTTTTGGGTTGCTGTACATCAGAAAGCTCTTTCATAGATCTGAGCCCGGACCTCATCACTTGAACGCACATTTGCAAGCGTACACATACCCCTTTTGGGTGCAGAAACCTAAAAAAAGTGGGAAAGAAGTAGGAAGAAGAGGAGGAGAAACAAAGGTTGAGTGGGTGATCCAAAAAGAAGTCAATCCATCCCTTCCATACTATGTCGACCTCCACCCCGAACAGATCGACGACCGTAAGGTCTCTGAGTGGGAGGGTGACGGGGTTAAAGTTCATGCAGAGGGGTCTGGCGGCGGCGGCGGCGGCAGGTGGGGGATCGACTTCGGACCTTGACCCTTCACCACAGAGGGGTTCGACCTCGAATCGGGCTCTCGTCACCCCGACCTCAACCCCCTCCTCCTCTACCTCGGCGACGCCAACCAGCGCACCTCCTCCTGTGACCGAAGCCCATGCCCGAGTAGGGGAGGAGGGATCCGGGGACCAATGGTTCCTTCCGGATTCCGTCTCCAAGAAGATGATCCAAAGGTTCAGGGCCAAAGCCCATCCCTCCACCACCACCAACGATCGGTTCGAACACGAGCCTGGTTGGGATTCTTGGCTCTTGAGCAGGGAGTTGAAGGACAATGATGAAAGGGGGCAAGGGAGGGAGGAGGACGAGGAGGGTCAAGGCGAGGATGGTGGAGGCGATCACCGATCCGAGGTCAGAGGTCAGAAACGTTCTACCTTGAACGGAAAGCCAAATAACGACAACAACAACAACGCTCCTCCCTTCCGCAATGGGTCCAGGCTGACCTTTGGAAGGTGGGGGAAGACGGGCAATGGTCGAGCCGCCGATTCTGAGGGGGAGGACGCAAGGGAAGATCAGGAGGATGACGAGGAGGAAGATGACGAGGAAGATGACGAGGAGGACGAGGACGAGAGGGACGAGGATCAAGCTGATGGGCTCGAGGGTCGACGAGCTGGCAAGCGTCGCGACGTCATGGATGCAGAAGGGGGAAATGTGAGTAGTCATACCTCCAATCTCTCTTGTCATTCCCACCACCTTTCAGGATTCCGAAGATTTCAGCATCGTTCCGCCGCTCCACTACCCGATCCAACTCAAATCCCTCAGCATGGGGCGTGAGGTGACCGGAAGAGGAAAAAAGGGGCTATAGGTGAATGCTGATCCTCACCTTGACCCTTGAACACACAACACCATTCCCCCGTTCTCCTTCCCCTCTCGAAAACGATCCTTTCCGGTACCCCCTTCGTTCACACATACCCCCAGGCCTCACCAAGGAAGAAACAGTTCAAGAAACCTTACGGGACGAGCTCTCAGCGTGATGGACCGGCTAGTCAAGGAAGGTCAGCGAAGGTTTCTCCTGTCTCTCGAAAACAAGTACCGGCCAAGAAGGGTGGTGGTGGAGGTGGAAAGAGTCCACTTTCCAAAGGTTCCAAGAGTCTGCGGGAAGAGGTGGTGACGGCTCGAAAGAAAGTCTCCTCCAGGGGCGCAGGCGGAAGGTAGAGGAAGGGGGCTTGGACGGTCGTAATTCTATCTCGATGTAACGTATCATCCTAGTATCTTTGCCATCCTTGATCGACTCGACCTTGGTCTCTTCCTATGGGTAATGAAGGGTCGTGGGGGAGTGGGAGGGGGATCTTCCGATCAGTGAAGACGAAAGGGTAGAAGAAGAAGCATTCGAATCGGTCTGCTCCGAAGATCGATTGATCCCTCTCTGGATTTTACCTTGTCCCCAGAGCTCTCAAACAAGGAGCCACAGCTGATGTTTTGACAAACCTCACATCAAAACTGGGCATTTCTTCCCATGTCCACTGTTCCCTCAACGATCTCCGCCTGTGATGGCGCCGTTGTGCTCGTGTGAAGATTCAACTCTCGATCACGTTGAACCTTTCATGATCCTCTCTTTGAATCTCTGATGCCTTTGCTCGTTTTTTCACCCTTCTATCTCTCCTTTGTCTCTCCCTCTATGTATATATGTCTTGTCTCCGTCACACTCCTCACAACCTTTTCTGATCGAGTCCATTCTGTAGTCGTTAGTCCGTTTAGAATTAGACAGGGATGGCTCATTTTTTATAGTGTCATTGAAGGGATGGAAGAAATTGGTCCACCACCACCCGTTTCCAGAGCTCGTGGAGGATGCGGTAGGGAAGGTAGATAAAGAGTTGTTGCAGGCCAGACGATCCCCAAGGTCGATCGGACGATGAAAGATGTCCATGGGCGTGACAGTGGTGGATGTGAGAGGGAGAGAGCTGTGTGAATCCGGGGACATGGGGTGAGCGCTCCCTTTCGGTTTCGGGGAGCTTCGTCAACACGGGAGGAACCGAGTTTCCTTTCTTGTGGGGGCCATCTCCGTTTCGCAACATAAGGCATCGGGTGATCAGTATTTATAGACAGGCACCTCTAGATCCCCCATCTCTCTCTCTCTCTCCCGTACCGACCATGTCCATCACCCCAAAACCTCCCACACCCTATCGGAAACCTGGAACGGGCTTCATCCTGATCCTGGTCGAATACGTCCTCTCCTTTTTTTCCTTTTTTTTTGAGGGATTGTATCCCCGACACAACCATCAACCAGCCGGCGGAGGAGGGTTGGGATTCTAAGTGGTGAGTTTTAAAGACACTTTTTTGTAATCTCCCGTCGGCATTTTTCTTAAGCGTCCTATCGGCAAGCGACTTGGTTAGCCGATGTCCATTGAACGCCCCGGAGGTCTGATTTTTTTTTTGTTCTATTCTTATTCTTATTTTTTTTTCATGCGGTGTGAACGACCACGACCCGAGGTTGCTGGTTTCTAAGCACTTGGGGTACAAAACGTCAAGGTCCAGAGATTTCCCTCCTCCTCCTCGCTCCGTCAACCCGAGGACGGGAATCATGGAAGGGGTGAGGGAGGGAGAGAGAGAGGGGAAACGGACAGGTTTCCAACTCGGTGTGATTCTTTCGGTCCTAAAAGGAAGGAAAGGGGGGAAGAAACGCTGCCGATTTCGTTCTCACCTCGGATCCCTTCCTTTCCAACATCGCGAACACTCTATTCTCTCCATAATCTCTTTCAGGTTGGCGTCGAAGGGGAAAGGGGGGGGGGGTTCATATCTCAAGTCTCTCAAGCTCTCCCAAATCTCTCACGCCTCATGCCCAGCCACCTTCTGCCAACTCCTTATTGAGAGTCAAGTTGCTCGGATAAAACTGTAGCCCACGGGTGGCGAGGGGGAATTGTAGAAGAAGGCTGGAGGGGGGGATGTTGAGATTTGGCCCAGCCAGACAACATCCGTCAATTATGCCTCGTCCATCGAACGAGCCATCCCCCTGCTTTCCCTCTGAGTCATCAGATACGGTACGCTTTTCATTTTCGTCGTTACTTCCTTGATATCCCCTCCTTGGGTTCTTTCGAATTCCTCTATCCCATCTTGGAGATCACGAGTGCGTTGAAAGGTGGGAGGGGGAAAAGGCAGAAAGAACGGGAAAAACCCGAGGGTGAATCTCGGGAGCGGAAGGAACGATGGAAGTTGGTTCAAGGATTCGATCGGATCCCGCTTTGAGCATCTGGCCACCTCTGACTGGCAGTTTAGTAAGCTTTGCCACCTTTGAGGTGAAATCATTTTTTGGGGCTTCATGAACGTCATCACTCCATCATGCAATTTCCTGCGACATGCTCGTTGTGGGGGAGAAAGCATATAGGGAAGGCCAAGGAATGATTGGTGTATTAAGCCCTTACCCCCGCCGGAAGGTTGAATCCATGCCTCCGACGTCCGAACTCGGGCGCAGGTTGGTCGATTCCCAAGGACGTTCCGTTGATGAAAAGAGGTCTTTGCAAAATACCCCCCCCCCCCAAACCCCTCACTCCAAGCTCGAATCGTGGCCGAACGGAGTCGACTTCGATTGAAAAATTGGATCAGTACCTGCTCTACCCCCCACACTCCTTGGATGATCAATCAGAAGAAGAAGTGAAAGGGAGGACTGTGGGGAAAAAAGGAACGAGGAAAGGGATAAAGAGGTAAATATTAAAAATCGTCAACCTCATTAAGCGACCTTTCTTACTTGGTCGAGACGCCAAGATGGGGAAGCAGCGGAAAGGAGACAGCGAGCACTGCCCTTTACCCCCCAATGTAGCACTAGGTTTTTCTACCTGTGTCTCCCCGCCTTCGTGGTTTGAGTATCTCTTCGGGTACCTAGCTCCTCGCTCGCCTGTCGTCCATGACAAGAGTTGGGGTATCAAGGGCAAGAAGAAAAAGAATCCAACGTCGAGGGTGTGGAGCGAGGACCTCACTCGCTTGTGGTGCGAGGTATGACCCTAACCCACCGGAACGGAGGAGGGGAAGGGGGGGTTTTTTACGAGAAAGGAGCGAGATCAGCGTAGACACCGGTTGGTTTTCCTGCTCCCGTTACCACGGAGCGGATTTCATCTCCATCCGTGTGAGATTGATTGACGGGAGAGGCTTTTTGGGTTTTGATGGATGGACGATAAGGTCACTTTGCATGGCAGGAGGATCCTCTTGCCATCCCTCTCCCTCTCCTTCCTCCTCGGTTCCCAAACTCAGGTCGTGACCACTGCGAGTCATGCGGGAGAGAGAGGGTGGGGAGATAGAGTACGTCTACTCCATTACACCTCGGATGAGCTTTTTGTATGCTCGGATGAACGACACGACACTCCTTTTCCCCCCTTCCCCATGCCACTCTCTCCCTCCCTCCTTCCGCCGCCCCCGACGGTTGCAAGGGCGATCCACCTTGTTTTCTCGCCGGTGGTCATCCACGATCAGAGTGGCAAGATACGATCCCCTCCTCATCTGATTACCTTGTTGCTTGACCTGTCGACTGTCTCCTTTGATTTCTTTCTTCCGGGAACACCCTCCCTTGACAGCTTGCATTATCCTTTCCGTCCGTCGTTTGCCATCAACGATGCCCAACTTTCGGCTTTTTTTTTTTTCTTTCTTTTGCCACACTGCCCCTCCGAACGTCACCCTTTCCTTCCTCACGCCCCCCTCTCTCTCTCCAGGCTCCTCCACTCTCGTCTTGGGCTTTCTCTCTTTCTCCTCTTCCCAACCACGTCCGTAACTTGCCTCGTATGCCATGACGATGACGACAGAGTGACCGAAAACTGGTAAATTCTCTCGTGATACAAAACCTCTTTCCCCTCCAACATCATTCAACTACGTCCAAGTTCATTCCCCCCTCCCTCCCTCTGATTCTTGTTCACCCTCCTTCCTCCTTCTTCCCCCTCCTTCTTCCCCACCTTCGCCCTCCCTTTCGGGCTCTTCCCAAGTCTTTCCGCTCCCTTCGGCTTCCCTTCTTAAGAACGTGAGTTGAGCACATACCGTTGGAAAGGTTCGACCTCCTTCTGACCCTTTCTCACTCCACTTCTTCCCCAAACCATCCTCCCTCCCTTCCGTACCCTCACCTTCTCCGATCAACGACTTTCCTAGAAGATCACAACACAGATCCAATCGCGGCCGGAGCGAAGGGGAGGAAAAAGAGCAAGACTCTGATTCGGGCCTCGGTTCATTCTTACTGCTCCGCCTCCTTCGGACAGCCCAATCAAAGCCACATGCAAGGTCATATAAAGAATAAATAAATAAATCAAAAGGAGGAGGAGAAGAAAAAGAAAAGTGGGAAGTGAATTTGCCACCTTCACTTTCGTCCCAGGACCATCACAGATATCCACATTCTCGCACAAGCTCCTTCCTTCCTTGTATGTACAAGTCCGGGTCCTCGTTCTCTCTCTCTCCCTCTCTCTCTCTCCCTCTCTTCCCTCTGTGCTTGCCTCTCGCTCGCCGCATACATCATCGCACTCGCATTCAGCCACCAAGCTGGAGAGGCCTTGCTCTTCTCCTTCCGCTTCTTCGACATTGCACTCGAAGCCCAAATCCACTTATCTCAAGATCAAGCTCGAGCTCCAAGTCAATTCTCGATCCGGCATTCCTCGACTTTCTCCACCTTCCTTGCCCTCTCATCTTCCTCAACCCCTGTTCCCTCGGAGTCGGAATCGCCAGCTCTAGTGGGGAAACGGTCCGGAAAACTCTTCTTCCGAGGGTAATCGAAAGAGGACCGGTTATCATCGGGAAGGCTGCCTTCGACTCGTGGGCCCAACTTGATCAAATCTTCCTGCTCACACAGGGGGTCACTCTATCGCTGCTCCTCTTTCGCGAGCCTCCAGAAGGCTTCCTTGGTCCGGCTCGAAGACTGGGTCCAGTCGCAGCTTCGTATAAACTTAACGATAATCTTCCCAAATTCTTCACAAACTCACGCCCCGCCACCTCCCGGGACCGCAGCGAGGACGAAGGGGAAGTCTCTCTCTCTCAGCCAGCATAAAGGAAATCGAGGAACTCTTAGAAGTACTTCAACTCTTTGGTCTGATTTTTAAGGCATCCAGGAGACAAAACGAGACAAGGCCCACTCTCAGCCAAACGAAACATCCCTTTTTTCTTCCAGTGCTGAACCAGCGCTCTCTCAAAAAACGAAAGAAGAAGTAGAAACTAAAGATCTGTCAACACATTGCGAGACATCGGGTTCGCGGAGGAAGTTCGACATTCTCCCCGTCCGTCCAAGTCGGCAATCATGTTCCCGACCACTCCTAAGAAAAACCGTTCCTCAAGTTCGACTCCAGGTCCCAGGTATTACCCTGACTCGATTTCGGCATCTACCAGATCCCTAGATCCATCTCGTGATCTTCAGGGCACGTCTTCAACCAGGGTCGTGCCATCGCGGCCGTTCACCGCGGCGGTTCCGGGATGGTGCGACCCTTCCCTGACTTCTCCGAGGCACCGTTCGGTTTCTTGTGACTCGACCCTGGACCTTGATGTTGACGAAGTGGAAGAGGTTTTATGCACCCCGCTTCCAACGGCCTTTGATATTTCCAGCCAGCCCACGCTCTTGAGGTCAACCTCGCTCGATTTCGGCATTGGCAGTAAGATGAATGCAGGCTCGGATGGCTTCAGGAGCACAAGTCAAGAGAGTCTGCGCTCGGAAACGAGCCGTCTTTCCATCATGAGCGCTTTGGAACCTTCAAGGGCGGACGACCTACCAGGTGCCAAAGCGAGGAAGGTGCTTGGTCTGGACCAGGATGACTACGAGCTCGGCCCCGGATCGGATCCTCAACTTACCCCAAGGAAGAATTCTGGATCGATTCACGCAAGGGGCTCTCCATTCCTGAAGAAGTGTCTTGGTCAGGGGAGGATGGGTGCGAGTCTGGGCTCGTCTTCGCCAGGCCTTTTGAAGGCAAGCAAATTCCCCTTTCCTTTGCCCTTCGGTACGCGAAGAAGCAGCACCAGCGTGGTCAATAAATCGGACATCATGCCCGGATCAGCTAGCACAACCAGGCAAAGCTTCTTCCCAAGCTCTCCTGCCAGCAGCAAGTCCAGGCCACTTTCGCCAGAGATTCAACAGGCAGCTATCAGAAACGGCCCTCCCGGGTCGCCTTCCCCTTCGTCGGCTTCCTCGGCTCACACCTCATTCTCCTTCGCATCGTCCAACTGGAAGTCCTCATCAACATCCCCCGAGATTCAAGCAGTCGACCTGTTCTCTGACACGGAGTCGGCACTGGGTATCAGCACCCCAACGAAGAGATGGATGTCGGGCATGAGGAGAAGGCAATCGTCTGCCGAGACCTCGTCCGGACAAAGACCCTTTCAGCAGGTGCAATCCCACCCACATGAATTGGATTGGGAAAAGATGCTTAACCGAGCGGCGCAGACGGCCGAATGGAACAGCAGTATCTCGCATCGACCTAGGACCAGACCAGGCACGGGCAAGAGCTCAGAAAGCTCGCCTTCGTTGAGCAAGAGAGCTTCATCCAGTCGATCCTCGCTCTTGACGCCGCCCAGCCTCGGGCATGACGTCTTTACGGACTTTGTCACGACATCGATCAGTTCCTGCTGTAGTTCCGTCGACAGAGGCAGGGATTCCTTCACTTCGTTGCCGTATCAAGGGCTCCTTCGAGAAGATTGCGTCTTCGGAACCTCGGAAGCCAACGAGACGAACAATGCTTCCCAGAGTCCCTCAAACCGCAAAAGCCCAGGGAGATCCCACATCCGCAGACCAAGCCACGATCCGAATCCTTTGATGCCACTCTATATGCTAAAGGACCTTCCCACGGCTACAAGGGCAGCTCCTCCCCCGCCTCTCAGCGTTGACGAAAGACCTTTAAGGAAACGGCGGGAGGCTCCAAAGAGGCCTCCTCGATCCCAACTTCGGGATCTGAAATCCAACAACGCTTCTCGGCCTTGTGGGGAAGAGGATGGGCACCTCCGTGCGGATTCTCAGAGGGTATCTAGCCCCGCGAAGAAATCGTCTTCCGGGCCGTCACCGACTGTTCTGTCTTTCCAGCCAGGGTACGTTCGTGTTGGCAACGCTGAATCGCTCCAAGATGTTCACGTTCCTGCCGGCAGAGATAAGCGACTACCAGCTCTACCTACACTCTGCGAGACCAAGAATAGATCAGAAACAGGTACGAGACTATCAGGATGTTGGGAGGGCAAGGTCGACCGCAAGCAAAACGCCAAGACGCTTCATGGTCATCTGCCGAAAGAATCGAGCCCTGAAGAGGCCATCCTCTGCGCAGAGCTACCTGTCGAAGGCGACAGCCCTACCCCACACTCTGCACAGGACAGACCGATCCGATGGATAAGTGCAGAGAAGGGCATCGAATGGAAGAAGAAAACGAAAACCGAACTAAAGGTTCAGGTACCGAAGGTGAAAAGCAAGACCGTCGTGGAGAACGGACCGCATCCAGCCGCAAAACCAGCTTCGCCTTCGTCTCCTCCCTCCCCTTCTCCTCCGATGCCAACAGCAACCTTGACCGTGCCTGACCCTTTCCTCAGTTACTGCAAACCGGGCCGGAGCAAAGGCTTTGACGAGGTCGGTGATTTGCCAAGGGCAATGGAATCGACGTCCCTCTCCAATCTTGACCAACCGAGCCTATCAAGCTTCCTCATGTCGAGGTCTTACCTCCCTGATGCCCCTCGACCGATCAGCCTTGCCTCGACACTTTCGTTCGAGCACAGGGACGTTGCCCTGGGTGGTGGTGGGCGTATCGACTTGGACGCTCCAAGCGACTCTCCACTCAGGAGAGGATCCAAGCTCAGCGCCGGAAACGGCTCGGGTATACTTATTGGCGGTGGCATCGGGAGGCCATTGTCGTCTCTGAGTAGATTCTCAACCAGCTCCTCCATCTTGGCCACGATGGCAGAGTACCAAGGTGGCGAAATCACGACCGGAAGAGGGCCAGCTTGCTGATCGAAAAGGATCCAAGGGCCAAGCTCTCACTTCCTTTTTTTTTCAGATGTGAAACTTGAATCAGAGAAGGAGGGGAGAGGAGGAGGAACCTCGAAGAACGGAAGTGGTTGGAAGATCTTCAATACACCGTGTGGGCCCCCCCCCCCCCCCCCCCCCCTCTCTCCCTTCCTTTCCTCCGTGAGACTTGTAACTGTCACCCTACGTGACGACATCCGCGATGGGTTTCACACAGCATCGATCCCAACATGCTCTCTCTTCGCCTCGAATACCCAATGGTTGATCTTCCGTCCCTTACCTCGCCAAGGTGTGCTGCCCGAGCTGTGGATTCCGCTGCGATACGAACTCGAGTTTGACTAGTAAGAGATGTGGGTTGGTCCTCGGAAGACGGGAGATTGGAAAATCGAACACGTCCGGGAAAGGGGTTGACATTGATTGGCTGATGCAGGGTTCGAGATCCTTTCATGTACCCAAAAATCCCCCGTAGGTGATCGTCCTTAACGTGAGCTTAGCGTAGTGGTCTATCGTGTGAGCTTCAGGAGTCCCACCCTCCTCCGTTTGAGAGAGAGAGTGAGATGAACGCTCAAGGTCGAGGGTTCGACCCCCTCAGTTCACAAGGACTTTTTCTTCTTTTTGTTCCCCCCCAGTTTTGTTCGACAAACCGGCGAGGATTCGACACACACTTATTTTGAATGACTTTCTGGGTCTAAATGGGATTGTATACGCATAGGAGGGGGGGGAGAGGTGACATTATGGGCCAAGTTGCACTTTGGAGGGTTGGTAAAGAAGGAGAGGGGCCCAAGGGCCGCCGGGGGAGGGGGGGGGTATTTTCACCTCCCTGCAAAGCCCTTTTCCCCCCTCAACCCAACTTGAGACAGGAGCTACCCATCCCTTCACCTGCCCACTGAGCTACGACGGACAGCAATCTCCTCTTGTCCGATAGGCTGTCCTCGGATCTCAGCTCGTGCAAGGTGGACAGGTTGAAGATGAAGGATTCGTTCGAGGAGGCTGTGGAAGGGCTTTCCGAGAGGTGAGATTCCAGTATGCGGATGGGCTTTTGTTGTAATTGAATGTTTCCCAGGTCGGACAGGATAGGAGAGGGGGGTAGGGGGAGTTGGAAGAGGCGTTGTTGGACGAAGAAATGAGGATCAGCTTGGCAAGCTCGGTTTTCATCTTTCTTTCGTGGAAAGGTTGGAGACGGCGGATCAAAAGTCGAAAGTGTGACCCCCAACTCACCTCTTCAAGCTGACCCTGGTAGAAGATGGAGAGCGCAAGGTTGTTCAGAGTCGAACCCAGGGTATCGTTCATCGTCCCGAAATCGGTTTCCCCTCCATCTCCCGCCGCTTTCGTGGGTTGGAGACATTCCCTGAGGCACTCTTCCGCCTTTGCGAAGTCACCTCTGAAGACGTGGAGCAAGGCATCGTTCCTCAAGCCGAGCTCTCTTATCTCCTCGGCACTGACCATTTCGGTCGGACCAAGCCGTCTCGCCTTTTCGAAAAGCTCGCCAGCCAGTCCCAAGGAGCCCAGGTTGAGGTAGAGCCTTGCCAGGCTCGACAGGAGGTAGGGGTCCTTGGAAGAGGCCACCGAGGTGTCGGAGAGCAACGGCTCCAAGAGGTCTATGGCTGACGGGTAGTCTTTGGCCTCGACCAGCATCGCGGCCACCATGATGCCCACCCGAATCGCTCTGTCCTTCCAGATTCGCATCTGCCGTACCACCTCGCTTCGAGAACTTGCCGCATGCACCCCTTCTCCCGCCCCTCCGCCTTCCTCCACCCTCCGAAGAATCCTTTTCCACGTTCTGATCCAACCCTTGCAGTAGGCGATGAGTTCGGTGGAGGATTCGATTGCGGATCGGTGATCGCCACGGAATTTGGGCTCCCTGGCTTTGAGTACGCGGAGACTGAAGGGCACCAGCGGGGACTGGCTCAAGGTCTTTATCCTTGCTCGATGAGATCGAGCCGGATCACGCGTCCTCGTAGGTCTCCATCCACTCTCGCCTTTGGAGGAGGAGGCGGGGATCGATTCACCCAGACCACCTCCGGTCCCAGCAGCAGAAAAAGCGGTGCTCACCGTTCCTATCGTAGTGTCCCCATCCGCTTGCTCCTCAGGAAAGAAGGGCGCCTCCTCTGATTTGGACGCTTCCATGCCGTTCTCGTGATCCGGGAGGTCGGTACTCTCCAGAACGGACCAGAGCTCCACGAGCTCGGTCCTCATGAGCTTGTAGAGCCTAAGTCTGCAAAGCGAGTAGAGTCTCAGGTTCCACCACTCCAAGACCTGGACCAGTCCCACGGACGACGACGACGCCGAGGATTGCAAGATATTGCTCTTGGAGAGCAGAGCCAGCTTCCTCCAAGAGTTGGTGGAGATGGAGGATTGGATCGTGTCGTCCTCCGACCAGGAGGGTCTCGGGTTTCGTTGAGGCCTTAGGTGAGGTGGGATGTGCTTTTGCACTAGCTGACTGAGCGGATCCG
Organism: Violaceomyces palustris; assembly: GCA_003144235.1. Taxonomy (NCBI): domain Eukaryota; kingdom Fungi; phylum Basidiomycota; class Ustilaginomycetes; order Violaceomycetales; family Violaceomycetaceae; genus Violaceomyces; species Violaceomyces palustris. Next base: position 3,134 of record KZ820208.1, on the reverse strand, counting down.
TGGAAGGGAGCTCGGACATGAGCTGAGGATCGGCCAGGCGGGGAACGGGGAAGGAGGACGAGCGTGACTGATCATCGCTGCGCAGAAAAGTCGAGGAGATGCGGTTGGGCTCAAGGTAGGAGGTAGAGGCGAAAGACGGTGGCTCCGATGAGTGGGAGAGGTCGGCAAGGTGAGACGCGGCGCCGCTGTATCCATGCCCAAGGTGGGAGGGTGGGAGTTGCCCTTGATTCTGTTGGTGACGATAGTGAGGCGTCTGGCGGTGTTGGAGGTCGTCGTCCATCTCCGGTAGCGAGGTGTCTACCAGGTCACGCTGGTCCGAAATGTCCATCTCCATCGTACTCTTCCTTGAAGCGCTTGGCTTGTATCGCTTGCCTCCCGCACCTTCCCCTGACAAGGTTTAGCAAGGCTAGGCTTTGACTAGCTGGCTTTCGGAACCCCGCCCTCTCAAGAAATCTTTCTAGCCAGTCACTACTTGAGTCTTCCTGGCTGTGAGCCTCAGGATGTGCCTCTAGGAAGTAGACACCGACCAGCCCCTCTTCGATGTTCGTCGTCGGAGTCGATGGGTTGTTTTGAGGTCAAATCGAGATGGATGGATGGACCAGGTCGGTCGGGTGGATGCAAGGGATGACTGGTTTCCCTACCTGCTCCACCAAGGTAACTAACTCATTTGGCCATCTTTTTTTCTACCTGGATCCCCCCCCCCCACGTCACTACCTGTGTGTTCCAGGGAAAAGGGATCACTAAAACGCAATCAATGTTTTTGAATAGGTTGTCGTAGCGCAGAGGTAAGAGGTGTTGCGTGAAAGGGCAGGGAGCAACATATGGACCGTGCGCTATCCCAAGTGCGAGAAGTGGCTCAGCAAGTACAGATGAGGTGGTCGCGGTGATTACGGGTGTGAGGGGGGGAAGAGCAAACGAAAGCGGGGTTCGATCACATTCTGACCTTTGCCAGCCAAACGCGATATCGAGACTTGGAAACTCACCCGTTAAATAAAATCGAGGACGAGGACTCACGGTCTGTGACTTTCCACGAGGGAAGGCAGAGAGGGAAAGAGAAAAAGAAAGGTGGGCTCCACAAACTCTTCCGAAGAGCAACAGCAAGCTTGCCAGCAGTGATCCTGTCGTTGAAAGACGAAACCCTCTCACTCGCCTTTTCTTTTCATCCCACCCTTTCCGTCATTCTTCTTTTCTTCACCCTCAACCACCAACCAAATTTTAGTGACTTGCGCTTCATTCTAGCACACCTCTTTTCCGCTGGCCGGGTCTCGATCATACCCTTCTCACTATCACAGCCTTTGGAAGCCAGAAGATAAAAAGTAGGAAGGAGAGGAGAGGTACCTTTCAACCGAATTCAGCCCCCAAGCCAGTCAGTCGCTCGCTTCAGCTTTCGCCATCGCCATCGCCATCGCCATCGCTTTAGTCACTGTTCAAGCCCAGGAAAGGACGCCCCCGCTCCCTTGCTGCCGCCCGCTGACCGACTCGAGCTCTCCCCTTTCACTACCTCACGCGCTATTCCCCTTCCCCCTTCTTTCGATCGGTTTCCCTGCAACTGGTGGCGGACCACTTCAACCCCGACTGACCCTTCTCCCGTCCGATCTCGACTCGAGGTGCCAAGGTCTTTTCATATCTTGTCATGTCCTCCCAACCATCTCCAACACAGGCATCGCCACCAGCTCCAACTTTGGAGCAACAGGCGATCGCAGACCAAGGCTTCAAGCAGGTGCCTCTCCAGCTGGATACCAACACGGGGAACCTCTCGTCCCCCTCTGAAGATGTCAATCTTACCATCCTCAACGCACTGATCCGCTCCATGAAGTCCCTTCCACCCGGGGTACCTTTCCCACCCCCGCCCAACGTCGTCCCACCTCAGAGGAGCATGGCCATCAACCAGGCCAAGGAGCAAGGCAACGCCGCATTCAGGAATAAGGATTGGGCCGAGGCCATCAAGATGTACACTCTGGCGATCGACGTGGCGGCCTCGAGACCTCTCTGGGAGGCCAACCAGATCGCCAGGGATGAGCTCTCCCTCTGCCTCGCCAACCGGTCGGCCGCTTTTGCAGCGTGCGAGGATTGGATCGGCGCCCTCTGCGACGCCAAGGCCGTCACCAAGCTCAAGAAGCCTTGGTCCAAAGGTCACTACAGGCTGGGCAAAGCTCTTGTCGGACTCAAGAGGTACGGGGAAGCGAGGGAGGCCTTTGAGCTGGGCTTGCAGTTCGACCCTGACAACGCCGTGAGTCCAACTTTGCATCCTCTATCCGGCGAAGGACGTGGGCCTTCTCTCAGTCGAAGGACTGACATGTTTCGTTTTGTTTTTATTTTTCCGCTTTCCTGTACCCGCACTCACTCTCCTCCTCCTCGGTCCAACGCCGCCGCTCTGCCGCACAGGATCTGAAACAAGCGATCGCAGACATTCCGACGGGGCCAACCTACCTTTGATCGAGGAACTTTTTTTCCCCCTTCTGTTCCGTCCTTATCCCTCTCGTGTAGGTCAAGGGGTGGGGCATCGATCTCAGCGACTGACTGAGGGTATTCCTCTGCTACGTCGACCCTGTCCTTGCCTTCCCGGACCTCGTCTCGTAACAGCGAACCAGTCTCAATCAACCTGCATTCAGCAAAAGAACAGGTGCCGGAAGGATGAAGCATTTGTCCTGGGCCATTCTCACCCTTCCTATCCATCTGGTGAAAAGAAATCGGCACCGTCACGACGTACGGGAGTCTTTAGTTTGAGATAAAGAGGTGGAGAGGGAAGGTGGACGGGGATTGGATAGGAGGAGAAGGAACAGGAAAAGAGGGGAAGAAAAATGGGGAAGTATACATAGGATGGTGGTTGAGGTCAAATGAGTCGTAATGTACTTTACTAGATCCACAGAGGTTGACTTAGACACTTTTTTTTTTTTTTTTCGGAGGGAGGTTCAGATCGTCCATCGCCTTCTCTCTCGCGCTCGCTCTCGCTCTCGCGTTGGGCTCTTTTCTTTTCGTACCTGGTTCGATCAACTTCAGCATCTTTGCATCGCCAAAAAGAGTCAGGATCGGAAGTGAGGCTCGATGGAGACAACTTGGGACGAACATGACTTGATGTGCCGCTTGCACTAGTTCCGTACACACCGTGCCGCCCCCCCCCCCCCCCCCCCCCC
>KZ820207.1:0-18327 GCA_003144235.1 Violaceomyces palustris | reverse complement strand
GGGGGGAGGCAGGGGGGTACCTCGTGACTGGGTTCCGTCCCGGTCACGAAAGACCATTACAGCACTAACCACGACCAACTCCGTCGGAGTGCGAGTGAGCCCTCCCACTGGAAACCCTGGTAAAGTCGCCAAAGACACTGGCACGTTTGTTTCCGATCCTTGACTTGGGTTGAAAAGATGTCTCAACTTTCGTGCATAGCCACAGTGAAAAGAGGGGTGGGGCGTATAAAATATTTACGGTACAGACAGTACCTCTCAGATTTTCGTACAGCATGGACCAATGGCGAAGGAAGCTTGGTCTTCCGGGCGACGGAGTTAAGACCGTTTGAGTAGTCGGAGCCGGCAAACGCCAAGAGAGGGTGAGAGGTGGGGTTGGGGAGGGAGAGGAGAGAGGAGAGAGGAGTGTGGAGACGGGAGTAGGGGAGTAGAAGGGGGAGAAAGGGAGAGCAGTGCATAGGAAGTAGCCAACTATAGAAGAGGATAGAAGGGATGAGAACAACGAGTCGACTCGACCTTCTCCCAGTCCCGAGTTCAAACCGGAACGATCCTAATCCGGCTTCATTACAACTCGCCGAGAGGGTCTTGTGGCCAAACGGGTCAAGAGCGAGCTTTGGATCCATCAGGTTCGTCGGCAGTGATGGGTGGTTGGGATCACTCTTGATGATGATCCACTTGCAGACAGAGCATTATTTCCCTGCAACAGCATCCGAAAATGTTACGCTGAACTTTCGATCAACCATGTTGCATCACGATTACATCTGGACAAATTCTCGATGTGAATGCACAATAGTTGAAAGGGTGAGGGGATGGATCATGGAACACGTTGGAGGGGGCCAGTTACTACAGCATTGGTTTTCAATGCGAACGGGCAGCGCGGCGCGAGGTGGAACGGGTGGATTCGATTTCTTCCAACTCTCGTGGCGAGTGGCGACATGGCGATTACGTCGCAGCCACTCGGACTCTTTTCATCGCCATCCATTTCGAACCCCACCTCGCCAGGTCGATTCATTCAAGTCTCAGGAGAGAGAGACTCAGGTGCCAGGTGCGACCCCTGGTCTTTGCCGTCCGACTCTGAGTCGCCTTGCTTAAAAGAGACAAGATGACACCTTTTCATGCTGCAACGGCACAGTCTGGTCCCCCTTCCTTTAGGTAAGCAAGTCAAGCCAAGAGTTGCGATTCTACCATCAAAATCGTCCCTCACGATCGCGCACCCAAGATTCACAATTGTTAAGGTCCAAAACATCACGCTTCCCCCTCCCGTCCTTGTATTCAAAGACCCTCTTCCGCCTAGCATCCAATACGAATTCCTGTCAACGTAACAAGGTCGGACGCGAGTCAGCCTTACCAGACTCGATTCCCATGAGACCAGGGCCAAAGCCTGATCAATGTCGAGCAAAGAACCATGCCGCTTCATCGCCAAGCCGCTTCGGGCCTGAGAGTTGAGAGAAAGGTGCAGTCAGGCCGAGAAACTCGCAGCCAAACGCTTGCTCACATAAGGCACTGGCAAGGTTGAAATCATTTCCCAACCTTGGATCCCACTTCGACCTTGAAACCCATTAAACCTCGAGGATCGCAGCGCTCGCAATCTGCTCCCCCACCCACCCTTTTCTAAAGGTCTCAACCCCCAAGCTCTACTTCGTTGATTTGTGTTTGGGGAAGGGGAACCGACCACTTTGGGTGAGAAGCGAACCGAATCAGGATTGCCAGGGACCTCCACAGTCCAAGGAGAGATGAGAGCGAGTGCCAAGTACGTGCAGTACAGTACTGTATGCACACATTTCACAGCACATACTGTGTGTGGTGTAATGAAGAGAAAGGGCTGGTCAACAAGAGGGCCCCCCATGTTGCCTATTCCATTCCATAATCACCGATCCATCGTGAAAAGTGTATGCAGATCTCGAGTCAAAGGGGGTGCCATTTTGAGAAGATGGTGCTGAGGCTCCGAAGGTAACCAGCTCAAGAGGATGCTCTGAGCTCATATCCCTTACTCTGCCCAACAGGGCATTCGAAAACTTTTAACCATTCAGGTATCCCGCCATTACCATGTAGCAGACAGAGCGGATCCATCACTTTGGCTGAGCATCTGGCGTTCTGAGTGGTAGTAATCGAGACCATGATATAAAGCCAAGATACCTCCGTACTTTCTCGCAACGTTTCCCTTTCTTTGACGAACGCAATCTCAACCTCTTTCCTTCTTCTTTCAGACCTCTTCTCTCACCAAGATCCCTTCTCTGCACATCGCTCCCTCAACTCGCACAACATGAAGTTCCTCTCTTCCCTGATGGTGGCCATTACCGCCGTTGCTGGCGCTATGGCCCAAGACACCAACGCTACTGCTTTTGCTAACGGTCTTCTCAGTGCTCTCCGAGCCAACAACTTGACCGCTCTGGCCGATGCTGTGGGCAACAACAGCGAAGCTTTGGTGAGTAGTGAGAAGAGACTCCTTTACACCATCCCCATCCCTTTTCTGCCCTCCAAAGCGTATTCTACTGTACCTCTCCAAACGCATGTCTTTGTCCTCAGGCTCTTCATTTCGCCTCACGACGAGAAGCTTGGTCGCGGCATGTTCCTTCCACACGCATTATGGAAGTCTGGGGTCCAACCGAGGCTGCACATGACTGCAAAGCTACTTTATCAGTCCTCGCTGACAGCTCTCTGCGGGAATCTTTTCCTTCCAGCTCCCTGCTCTTCTGACGCCAGGAAACAAGACTGTCCTCGCACCAAGCAATGCTGCCCTTCAAGCTCTTGGAGAAGTTCCAACAGACGCTCTCATTGCCACCATCACCTACCACGGTAAGCATATCAAATCTCTTCACTATTAACGAGGACTCAGACAGAGATTTTTCGCGTAAGATTGTCACAAGTTTCCTGAACAACCTCCTCCCTCCTTTTCTCTTCGCTCCTTCCTTTGAAACAATTGTTTTCCTTTCCTGACTCCTTAGTCTTGAACTCGACCGTCGACGTCGCTCAGATCAACAGCGGTGCTAAGGTGATCGCCGCAAGCTTGTTGTCGAACGAGTCTTACGTCGACCTTGGCACCGGCCGTTCTCAAGTCCTCGTCTTCAGCAAATTCAGCGGCAACAACACGGCGTATGTTCAGCAGGCTGGCAGGAACGTCTCGTTCGCCTTGGCCGCGAACGGACCAAACTACGAATCCATTCGTGTTCAGCCAATCGAAAACGTTCTCAGCATCCCAGGCAACACCTCCACTGTTGCCGGCCAACTTGGAGCCAGCCAGCTCGCTACCCTTCTTCAGAATGCGCAGCTCGTCAGCGCCCTCGACTCGTCCACTGTGACTGTATTCGCCCCCACCAACCAAGCCATCGCTGCCGTATCGAGCACCATCGGCGCTGCCTCAGCTCAGGATCAGACCAACGTCCTCTTGAACCATGTTGTCAATGGCACCACTGTCTACTCGACCCAGTTGGCCGGTGACAACGCTGTCAAGTCTGCCACTTCCGCGAGCGGCAACGAGCTCACTTTCACGGCCAACTCGACCGGAGCGTACGTCACTTCGGGCTCGGTCACTGCTAGGATCATCCAATCGGACTACGCCGCCTCTAACGGAGTCATCCATGTGATTGACGCCGTGCTCCTCAACACCACCTCGAACCCTCAGGCTGCCGGTTCTGCCTATTCATCCGCCGCCTCGGCTGCTGCATCTCCAACCGGCTCGACGGTCCCAGGTGTTAGCGGAGGCACTGGAGGAAGCACCGGCAGCGGCAGCGGCAGCGGTGGAGAAAACGGCGGCATGGCACTCAAGGCAGGTGGAGCCACCGCTGTCCTTTCCCTCCTCGCCTCTGCCTTCTGGCTCATCGCCTGAGTAACTTGGAATTTTTTTTGGCACATGGCTGTGATGACACTTTTTATTGTTCCATGTTCCTGCCTTAACTTTCCATGCGCCCAAACCTCCTCAGGTTTTCCTCTTTCCCCTTCCACTTTATATGCTTCCGATCTCTACTTGCCATCATCATGAGCTTGTATGGATCGAAGCACTCCTCCCCCTTTTTGTAGAACGCTACCTTTTCCCGAAGTTGATGCTTGCGTTCCTCCATTTCCGGTTTGTACGCCTCCAGTCGTCGATTCCCCCGTGAAAAAGAGTTACGCATCCTCCGACCGTGATAAATCGAGTGCGCTTGGAGACTGGGAAAAAGACGACGAGTAGTGCGTGCTGTCATGCCTTCGATGGCTGTGGTGGGTGAGGGAGGGATCGAGGAACTGACGACGATGGCATACGTCGTCTCACTTAGGTTCAAGGACCAAATTTCGAACAAGTAGGATTTAGAGAGGCTATGTGGTTGTCACGTGCTGGATTTGGGCAACACGCGTTCACGACAGCAAGAAAAAAAAAAGAAGGTTAGAGCAATCAAAGAGACGCAAGATAGCACGCACGCGTGCCGTGATGTTCCTAGTGGAAGTATCAACAACAACAACAAACAAGTTCGGCATGACTTTGATCACTGCCAAACTTGGTCTTCCCCCGCTCTCCCTTCCTCTCAATCTCAACCTCCCTCTCTTTCTGCGAGTGGGGGACTTTTTTTTGTGAGGGGGGGGGGGGTGTCGGTTTGGCCCATCGATCGTATTCTATTCGAACAGGGTTCCTAGCTCGATTGTTGCATTCTCACGTTTCGAACCTGCTCTTCGGTCGGAGAGGCAGACACAGTGCGTAACTTAATGTGTGAATGTACTGCGAGAGGCAAAACTGTGCATACAGTTCGGATACCAACGAAAAGCAGTCCCAACCTGTACATGGGGGTCTACTCGTTCCTCACCACACCATCCAATCCATCCACTCATCATCACCTCCTATCCATCTACCACCGCTTACACCAATCATTTTCACCTCATCGTTCCCGCCTTGTCTCTCCGAAGAAAGTCAGTCGGGTACGCCTTCGATCTCTCACACCTTTACTCCCCTTATCGAACTCTTCGATCGCCCCACCCCACGTCAAGATACCGCTCGATCTCTTTGACAGTTTTTTTTTTTTTTTTTTTTTTTTCGTCCAAACGAGCGCCGGCACCCCATCATAGCGATCCTTCCAACCTACTACTCAATCTCTGCCCACTTCTCCCTGGTGAAACAAAAGAGCTCGCTCACCAGTGACTGGAGAAGCTTTCATTGACGCTTCTCCCGATCGGCTGTCTCTTTCCTTTATCGTCCAAGGTCACCTCAACAACCATGGCCAGCTCATTCGGAGCTTCGAACAGACGGAGTGTCTCGCAAAGTTCATCAAAGGCGCCTCTCCGAGCTGGGAGTACTCTGCCTCCCAGTTCCAGGAGACCCACGGTCACTTCGAGTTCCAGATCCAAGCAGCAACAGCAGCAACATCAACAACAAGACGTTGAAGATCCGACTCAAGCAAGGAGAAAGTGCGAAGGTGATGAAACGAACATTCAGGTCGTCGTGCGAGTGAGGTATGTTCGGACTCGGGTGATCTACCTCGTAGGAGCTCGGAATGGGCACGAAAGGAAAGAGAATCAGGTGGAGGTGTATGCTGACCCTCTCTGCCCGTCTCTGCCAAACAACCACCTACTCTCAGGGGAAGAGCCCCGAGCGAGCCCAAGCCCTCTTCCCCTTCAATACTTTCCACATCCGGTCCACGATGTAGCCGCATCGACGTTGCTGTCGAACCTCAGCCCGTCTCATCCCTTTCATCCATGCATCCGTCCCTCGTCCAAGAGGCCGCCACGCGGGAGAAGAGCTACAACTTCGATCAAGTCTTTGGGCCTGAAGCGGATCAAGGCATGGTGTATCAAGATGTTGTCGTACCAATATTGCAGGAGGTCATGTCAGGATACAATTGTACCATTTTCGCCTATGGGCAGACCGGTACCGGGAAGACGTGAGTCGTGACGTGTTGCCAGGGAAAGGAATGTTCACCGAATCTTGCACCCATGCTCACTTTCCATATGCGCTTTCCTCTCGCCAACCTTCAGCCACACGATGGAAGGCGACCTCACTGCTCACATGGGCACATACAGCTCAGAGGCGGGAATCATCCCGAGGACGCTTTACAAGCTTTTCCACACGCTCGAGCTATCCAAAGATGATTACAGTGTGAAGGCCTCCTTTGTTGAGCTCTACAATGAAGAGCTCCGAGATCTGCTGAGCACCGATTCACCTCCATCCACCGGTAACATCTCAAGTGGGAAGGGCATCGCCGGCTCCAATAACGCCTCTCGCGAACCACCAACTGGTAGCCTAAAGATGTACGACGACGCCAAGGGTCGAGGCGTCTCCATTCAGGGACTCGAGGAAGTCGCCATGAGCGATGCTGCCCATGGCCTGAGCTTACTCAGGAGAGGTAGCCAAAAGAGGCAAATCGCCGCCACGAGATGCAACGAGTCATCTAGCCGTTCCCATAGCGTTTTCACTCTGACTGTCCATATCAAGGAGACAGGCTCCAAAGGCGAGGATGTGCTAAGGATCGGAAAGTTGAACCTCGTCGACCTGGCGGGCTCGGAAAATATTGGAAGATCCGGAGCCGAGAATAAGCGAGCAAGAGAGGCTGGGATGATAAATCAAAGCTTATTGACCCTAGGGAGGGTGATCAACGCCTTGGTTGAGAAGAGCAGCCATGTACCATACCGGTAAGAGCCGATCTTCGGAGGGGAAAGGTGTCAGAGTCGACGCCTGGTAGTCCAAGCTGACTTTGAAATCCGCCTCATTCATCATCCCCCTTTCTCCGCTCTAGCGAGTCCAAACTCACACGACTTTTACAAGAGTCGCTGGGGGGGAGGACGAAGACGTGTATCATCGCGACCGTGTCTGGAGACAAGTCAAACCTGGAGGAGACCCTGTCGACCCTTGATTATGCTCTCAGAGCCAAATCCATCCGCAACCGACCAGAGCTCAACACACGTATGACAAGGTCGGCATTGATCAAGGAGTATGTGTCCGAGATCGAGCGGCTCAAGAGTGACTTGTTGGCATCTAGGGAGCAGAACGGCATTTACCTTTCCGAAGAAAGCTGGAAGATGATGCAAGACGAGCATGAAACCTCCAAAACCCAAGCTGAAGAGTCACGAAGGCATGTCGAGGTCATCGAAAGCAAGCTCAACAGCCTCAAGGAGCAGTTTGAGCAAAACATGCAGCTGCTAGTGAAGAGGGACTCGGAAGTCAAAGCTTCCCGGGCGGAATGTGCGGAAAAGACTGCTGAGCTTGAGAGTCTGATAAGCCAAGTGAACAAGCTGCACGATGCTGTCGCCGAGGAGAGGACGTTGAAAGAGGCTTATCTTGAGAGCGAGACTAGACTCGATCGGATTGCCTCACAGCTGAGACAAGTGGCGAAGGAGAGCACTGGCGATGTGGAAAGATTGCTTGCGAAGATTGGTGAGTGAACGAAATATCTGCTTTGCCACGTAGATGATACCGTCGGATTCTTGCAATGGTCTGACGTTCTAGATGCTCCCCTTTCCGCAATGTGGATCCCTGCCAACCTGGCCGTTCCGCCGATCTAGAACGGAAATCCGCTGTGGAAACGAAGAACGAATCGTTGATCGCAGAGTACAAGACCTCTCTTTCTTCCATGACTGCAGAGCTCGAAGGTAGAGTGGTCGATTTCCGCACGGTTCAAGAAAACTTCCTAGAAGGCCTCGCCAGTGGCTTGAAAGTGTTTGCATCTCGCGAGGCTGAGGAAATTGCTTCGAATCAGGTCTACGTTGAAGAGCAACTTACTTCTTTAGCTTCGCTCTCCCGGGCCCTCAAAGATGGACACGAGTCTGGCTACCACGCCGTCGTCGAAGTGGCTGATGAAATCGATGCGGTGCTCCACCAGCTCAACGATTCCACTAAAAAGCGGACGGAGATGCTCATGCTTCGATGTCAAGGTTTGACAGCATCACTGCTAGAATCTCATGGCGAGCAACTTGGCAGGATCAGGCACTCCATTGAATCCATGTCCGATCTCGTTGTTGGGGCAGCCAGGCAGGCTACAGAGACGCTGACCCTGCACGCAAGCAAGATCATGGAAGCAAGATCGGCTTCACAGAAAGCTGCAGAAGATGATTTCGCCGCTCTTCAGGCGCAGAACGAGTTTCTCAATTCTTTGGTTGTCTCGGAGAAGTCCAAATCGAAACAGATGCGAGAAGAGCTTGCTTCAAATATCATGTCAATGATCTCAAGCTTTGTTACTGAACGAGATGAAGACCTTTCAAAAGCCGTCTCTGGCCTTCAGAAGGAGATTTCATCATCCCAAAAGATGCTCAAGGATCGAGGCTTGACCCAGGAATATCGGTTAAGCGAACTTGCAAAGGAGTCGGACGGCCTAAAATCATCTCTGGAGCTCAGCGCCAAAGCGACCCAGGAGCGATTTTCTGAAGGCTGCACGGCAATCGACCATAGTAGCTCCTCGATCTCAAATGATCTACAGAACTTTAGCGAGGAGTTCCGCAAGGATATCGATGGAGGCGCTGAAGAAGTTCGTGGGGCAGCTGAACAATTCGGAAAGTTCACAGAACAGCGTGAGTTACATCCAACCCGGCTCAGCCTTGCATTTCAACTTTCTGGACGTGTTACTCACACATACTACGGTCGCTTCTGACGAACACATCCGTCCCCAAAAGTGAGAGATCGAGTCCGAAGGAATCGAGAGACTCAAGAAAAACAACTCCATTCTTTGACCAAAGAGGTCACTGAAGCTTACCGCCTCGTGCAAACTGAGATGGAATCAACATCTTCCGACATCCAGTCAACTTGCCAGGCCGCAACTGAATCAGTGAGTAGGGTGGGCGGGAGTAAGGCATGTCTGAATTAGCCTGAGAGCATCGTTCCGGGCCGCGAGCTGAATCTTTGCTTCAAACGAACACATTTCTAAACCAACTTTCCCAAACACCATTCATCCAACCGCAGATCCACGGTCACAAGGGAACATCAGAATCTTTCCTCGGAGGAACAGCCAGCCACCTTTCGAACATGCGAGCTGAATCCAGATCGTACCTGACACAGCAAATGGTAGTAGATGTTCCGACAGGCGACACGCCACAGAAACGGGCCTGGCATTATCCTGAGTCATGGGGACTAGTCCAAAGAATCGAGACACCTGTTCGCCGCTCTGTTGGAAAGTCTCGCCTGAGCAAAGTTGATGGGCTGGCCGCAACGCCCAGTGGGGAGGAGGCCTCACTGGGAAACACCGAACTTTCAATCGATTGCTCGATTGAGAAAGCGGACCATGAAAGCAATGACGACACTTCCATGACGGGATCCGCTGGCCGTAGCGGTGATGAAGAGATTAAAACTTCAGAGGTGACCCCCCTCTCAGGAAGGCCTCTCAGAGAGCTGACTTTCGGTCACAACAGAGCAGGGCAAACACCACAAGATGTGGACGAGAAAAAGGACATGAAAGTCGCACCGCCGGAACAGCAACAAGCCACCAACACCACCTTATCTCTCAGGACAAGATCCGGGACCAATGCCACCACGGCCAGAAAATTGAGGCAATAGGCGCCGATGTGCTTCTGTCTCATGGCTGCCCGCCGCCCAAACGTAGCCTTGCTATTCTAAGTTCATCTATTCTTACACTTCGACACTAGAATCCTGACAAACTACCTACCCCACGCCCTTCCCTTTTTTATTTTGATCCATTTTTTCTTCCTTGATATCGTTTTAATTTTACTTTTTGAATCGAATGTTTCAATTCTTTGCACCCTTCCCTCAAGAGTATCTAAAAAATTGAAAGCATCCTTCCCTTCCCTGCGTTTTCTTGGAACATGTAACTGTATGAACACGCTTACGATACCTGAATTCGGTCCCATTCCATTCTTGCAAGGGGAGGTGATTCTGACCTCAGGTCTGTTGGCAGAAGGAGGAGGGAAAATTGGGTGTGTTTTCGTTTAAAGAGACACATGCGATATGTACCGGCGCGAACACAGGCGAAATCGAAATTCGCACTGAAGGAATCGAGAGACAGATCGTAAACAAATCGGATGGGCTTTGAACATCCTACTGACTATACACCGTACTTTTCGCCTGTGATCATCTCGTACGCCTCCCGATACTTGGCCTCCGTGGCTTTGACAACCTCGTCTGGCAATGTGACGGGCACTCCCTCGTCGGCCGCCTTGTCCAGGCCCTTGGACTTGAGCCAGTCTCTGACGTACTGCTTGTCGAAGCTTGCTTGACCCTGACCAGGCTTGAAGGCGCTTGCCGACCAGAAGCGAGAGCTGTCTGGCGTAAGGACCTCGTCAACCAGGATGAGTTGCTTTTCGGAGGCATCCGTGCTCGATGGGACTAGACCGAACTCGAACTTGGTGTCGGCTAGGATGATCCCCCTTGATCGAGCGTGGCTGGCGGCTTTGCTGTACAGAGCCACTGCGGCTTTAGATACCGAATCAGCCAACTTGGAGCCGATGAGTTCGGCAACTTTTGAAGGAAAGGAAGGAAGCATTCGGCATCAGTTTCCCTCCCTCAGCCGATTCTCACGCCAACATGTACGGAAGTTTTGAATCGTTGCGCTAACGCATCATCCCATACCATACCCGGGCTCTCACCTTTGTCGGGATGGATGTTCTCGTCGTGTGCACCCTGCTCCGCTTTTGTGGATGGAGTGAAGATGGGACCTCCTGGGATTTCTTGGCTCTCCACCAGACCCTCCGGGAGTTTGATGCCATGCACTGTTCCGCTCCTTTTGTACTCGGCCCACCCACTTCCGGTAATGTATCCTCTGACGATGGCCTCGATCGGGACGACTTGGGCCCTTCGAACAAGCATCGATCGACCTTGCACCTGATCCTCGAAACCGGATAGGGCTCGCTGAAGGGATTCTGGGAATTCGGAGAAGGAGGTGGCGATGACGTGCGATTCTATGACGGATGGGCTGAGGAGCTTGAACCAGAATGTGGACAAAGCGTGGAGAAGCTTTCCCTTGTTTGGGATCCCCTTTTTGATCGGCAGTGAGAGGATGTTTGGGAAAGATCGAGTTAGAAGAGGGAACCAAGAAAGAAGGGGAGATTGGAGGGGGGCAAAGTCAAGGGGGGCTCGCTCACGTTCTGTAGGATGATATCGAAAGCCGAGATGCGGTCGGTGGCGACGAAGAGGATGGCACCAGCGTGCTCGCCCTCGGTGATGCCAGCGTCGTAGACATCTCTGACCTTTCCCTTGGCGATCAGCTTGAGGGGCAGGTCAGTGTTTGTGATTGCGGCGGCAGACATTTCCTTGCTAGTTGAGGCTTGACCCTGAGAGAAGAGGATGTTGGAGGATGCAGGGAGGGGATGTTGGTGTGGAAAGCTACCGCCTGAGATATGCAAGAATCAAGACCCACAGCCAGACCCCGTAAAGTGGATTTGGCTGGGAGCGCTTGGTGGGGGTGTGACTCTTCCGAGACGGCTTACGTAAGGTTGAACTTGACAACCTGTCTTCGTGGGCCTTTGAACCGTTTTGCACGTGATCCTGTTAAAGTTCGACGCGCGCTTACACTTCTCGTGTTGAATTCTCTAAGGCTTGTTGATATAAATTTATGAAAATGATTTTTGCTCTTCGCCTCCTCTTGGTTCTTCTTTTACCGTATGTGATGCACACTTGCGCTCACGAGTTACGACCTGCGAGCGTTGGAACGAAGATGGATCTGTTGATCACTCTGGATGTTTCTTGAGGAACGGTTCGACCTCATCGCGATTGCGAATGTGGATCATGCGTCGAGAAGTCGCAGGGTCCGTCTGTTGTTGTTGCTAGTCGTTGTCGTTGTTCTTGTTGCGATTCCCACCCCTCAATACGGGACAGTTGCGCGAATTCATCTTGTAAGAGGTGGGTTCATTTGAAGATTCGTGATCTTACAGGTGGGGTTGTCACTTCTCCTTGTTTCTAATCTCCTTTACTTGACGATTTAAGATCGCACATCCACGTGATTCTGATTGTTTGCCTTGCCTTCCCCTTACTCTTCCTTTTCAACCCCGAGATGCGTGCTTGATAGACATGGAAAGCAACACAACACACACAACTCGAACAAAGTGAAGGAAAACGCACCAGCGAACCTAGGCTCCATCGTCCAAGAGAGAGGAGCTGAAGTATGTAGCTTCGGCTCGAGAGCAAGCTCCGTCGCCGGATCCGCATACACCTCAAAAGGACCATTTTGCAACACCACCTCCAGCCTCCATCTTTTCTTCCCCCTCTTCCCTCACCTTCATCATTCGCCATCTCCACATCATTCCCGAGTTCTGACAGTAGAAGTGAAGCGAGTAAGCGCTCGACTCAAGCTGCCATCTTCACCTCTTCGACCAGAGGTCAGAGCGAGTGCTCAAGACAAACAACTGATCAATCAATCCACAGCCAACCCCACACCCGAAACGTGCAAAGGACATGCCGCCTTCCCGCCAGGAAACGCCCATGGGCGACGAGACCGTCAGCACACCGACTCCGAGGGCGAGCGCAAGATCCACAAGGTCGGCCGCAGCATCCTCCTCTGCAAAGCTCAGTTCTCTTGGAAGGAGCTCGAAAGAGGCCACTCAAGCCTCATTGGCAGCCCCTACACTTAGCAAGAATTCCCCTTTGATCACCTCAAGCACAAGGTCCCGCACTCCCTCTGCCCGCGCCCCCATCACTAGGGGTCTCACAGCAAAGTCGACTGTCTCTAGTTCAATCCCCTCGCAGGCCACCACATCTTCTCGTCCAAGGTCAGCCAGAGCTCCAGCAACCTTGGGTGATTCGAACGCAGCCACGCCTACAGCGAACAAACGACGGGCCGAGAATTCGGCCATCCCACCTATCCCAACTCCCGCTTCTCATCCGAGGCTGGCAACTCTTACGACGAAATCAATCTCGCTCGCTTCCGAGGCTGACTCGAGTCCGAACCACGACTACGAGCCGATCAAAGTGAGATCACATCATGTCATGCTCCCCGTCGCCAATAAGGCCTCCCTCGTGAGCCTCATGATGACTCATTCTGAACTCTTTTTTCTCAGGCCTTCCTTCGTATCAGACCGATTCCTCAAGATAGCAAGAATGAGCACAGTCAACCTTACATTCAAGTCATCAACAACCGGGAGGTTCTTATGCATGCTCCCAAGGACGTAAGTTTGCAGAATGGAGTAGGAAAGAGAGAAGCACTGGAAATGTCCATTAACAGACGTTTTAATAGCTCAACTCTGCTTTCGGTGTTCTCTCTTTTTTCTTTTCCTTCTTTCTTTTTGATTGAATTTTTTTTTATCATATTTTTGTTCAACCTTTAACGGCGCAAAAGGTTGGTGGCCTTTACCCCCATTCCAGAATAGCTGCGAGGTCTCGTCTCCAAACGTCTTCCCCAGCCACAAAGTATGCCTTCTCCCGCGTCTTTGGAGGCGATTCTCACTGGCCGGGTAAGAGCGGCAAGGACAGCGAGGATGAAACATCCCAGCAAAGTTTCTTCAAGCATACAACCCTTCCAATGGTACAGGACCTTCTTCAGGGACAGAGCGGCCTTGTGTTCACCTACGGTGTGACTAACAGTGGAAAAAGCTATACCGTCCAGGGAGGGACGGGTCCCGGGGAGGCTGGGATCTTGCCCCGGTCGCTCGACGTGATCTTCAATAGCATTGAAGGGTTAGAGAGCTCAAGCAGTGTAAGTTTACAGCCAGTCCCTTTGGTCGACCTTCCCTATCGAGCTCCCCAGTGCATCATCAGAGGTATCACTGACAGGCGATCGCTCTTGACCCCTTCGCTTCCCTTTGCTCTTCACAGATCAGGCCCATGGGGCTGTCCGGGGTGGAAAAGGTAGAGGCAAACGAAACCAACACGTGCAGCGCTCCACCCACGGGTCTCAACCCTTTTGCCATACCGGGGATTTCCAAGAGGATTCTAAACGATGCTCTCTCCAGAACGTTCCTGAACAAGGTCTATGAGCGAGACGAAACCAAGGTCAAGGTGGATCGTAACTTGCGCTACAGCGTGTGGGTTAGTTTCGTGGAGGTGTACAACGAAAAACTCTTCGATCTGCTCGATGCCTCGCCACCATCTTCCTCGCCAAGTGTAAGCAACTTTGGAGGGCTGGCAAGGTCAGACAGTGTCAGAGGCTCAAACTGGAGTATCTCCGCCATGGCGGGGTCGAGCAGCGACCCTCAAGGCAACCATGGAAACATTACCCTAAACCGAAGGCCGCTCACCCTGAAGAACGATTTCGAGGGTGGAGGTAAATATGTCGCCGGCTTGAGGGAAATCAAAGTAGCCAACGCTTCGGAGGCGCGCGAGCTCCTTCGGCGCGGCCAAGAAAACCGAGCCGTCTTTGGGACCATGGCGAATCGAGCCAGCTCCAGAAGCCATGGCGTCTTCACCATCAAGATTATCCGCGAACACGCTGGTGCATCAAAGTACAAGGCAGGCAATCAGGAAGGAGAAATATCCTACAGTACTTCTAGGCTCAGTATCGTCGATCTAGCCGGCAGCGAAAGGTTGGGAAACACGGGCATCACGAGTGGCGAAAGGCTCAAGGAAGCGGGCAACATCAACAAAAGCCTCATGTGCCTTGGCCAGTGCTTGGAAACCTTGAGAAAAAACCAGGCAAGAGCTGCCTCCTTTGCCGCTGTTCCAGAAGGCCCTCCCCCCACGAGCTGGAATGGATCAGGTCTGGCTTCTCAGAAGGCCGAGTTCCCGGGCTCGATCATCAAAGGTCCAAAACGAAGACCAAGCATCGTGCCATTCCGTCACTCGAAGTTGACCGAGCTTTTTCAAAGCTTTTTCACGGGTGAGGGCAGGGCAGTCATGATTGTCAACGCCAACCCTTACGATACGGGGTTCGACGAGAACTCTCACGTCATGAAATTCAGCGCTGTGGCCAAAGAGGTGACGACCGCTCGTCCTACCCCGAACTTTACCAAACCCACTGTAACTGCCGCAAATGGCCCATCCTCGGCCACCCTGGCCAAGATGGGTGGATTCCGCTCGCGACATGGGAAACCTAGTCGTTCGGCAAAGGAGACGACTGAGCTCGAAGAGGATTCTGAAAGTGACGGTAGGGACATCACGATCATCGAGGGAGATGATGATGATTCGGAGGATGAGGTTGAGAGCGATCCATTCGTAGATCTTCTCGTCCAAAAGCACGAGGAGCTTCGCCAAAGAGTGAGTCCTGGTCCCAAAATCCGCCCGATTTCCTCCCTTGGAAGTAGCACTCCAACTCATGACGTTCGCTCTCTCCGCTCCCCAAAGCTTTTCGCCGCTGAAATGCGATGTGCCATGATCGAATCAGAGGTTCGAGAGGAAATGGCCAACGAAATGGAGCAACGCTTGCTGGAAATGGAAAACCTTTACAACCAGCGGATGCTTAATGATGTGAGCACCTTCGAAAACAAAGTGGGACGAGCCTCGGGCTGATTGTTGCTAAGCGTAGACAAACGATTCTCTTTCTTGTTATCACATGGAATCGAATGTACTCCCGGTCCTTGATCACGCAACAACTCTCCAGGCCGAGCAGACAGAAGACTTTGTCAACAAGAAAATCGATCTACTAGTCAAGGCAAACATCAATGAGCAAGAGAGGCTGAACCGTGTCGAAGGATTTGGCCGGCACCCTCAAGCTACGCCGGAAGGCCATCCCGATGACGAGGCTGAGGTCGAACATTCCTTGGTAAGTCACACAATGCCCTCTCTGGCGGTGTGTCCTTAGACGAAATTCTTGGGATTGAGTTCATCTTTGTTTACCGATTCGTCCTTTTGATTAGGGAGACGACGGAGCTGCGACAACACCTTGTCAAGGTCCATCTCGGATCAGACAGTTCCAAAAGTCGCCCTCGACACGGAGTCCGGAGAGTGAATCCGATGAAGAAGCAAGCATAAATCTCCAACCTGGTCGTCATTATGGTGCTCGCATCCGAAAAGAGGGATCATCAAGATCTTCTATCGACGCGGAAGCTAGCCGTGAAAGACTCCAGAGAGTCTTGCGGAGAGATGGAGGTTTGGACTCCGAGATCCAGAGCGATAGCGAGGATGAAGAGAGTTCGCTAGCGAAAGTTGAGCTTGAAGATGAGGGAGAAATGAACGTAGAAGAGGAGGGTAAAGACGAGGTGGAAGACGTGGAAGAGGGAGAGGAGGAAGAGGGAGAGGAAGAGGATGAGGAAGAGGATGAGGATGAGGATGAGGATGAGGAAGAGGAAGAGGAAGAAGACTCTTTCCTAGAAGAATCCGATCCCGACGACAAATCTTTCGAGGCTGGAGGAGCCTGTCAAGCGTTCTCTGATGCAGCAGAGGAAACGAGCGAAGACGAAGAGCAAGAGAACAGAAGTCGAAGGAAAAGTGCCGGAAGAGGGAAGGCGTTAGCTGCCAAGGGAAGGGCTAGCATCAAACGGCAATCGATGATCAAGCCGCTGACCGAGAAAAGCCAGTACGAATCAAATGGCCTGACGAAGGGGCCAACCATGGATGAATCCAGCGACTTGAGCCTCGTTGTCGAGGAGAAAGTCGAGCCCAAGAAAAAGCGGTGAGCATCATCAGTCAAACACCAGGCCGACGGACGGGCGAATCTTAGAGGATCGGTCTGATGGCTCAGTTTTTTTCTCTCTCTCTCGTTCACTTGTGCTGGCACTGCGCAGAAAACTTCGCAAAAAGGCCGCCATGCAAGAAGATGACATGGTGGAGCAAATTGGGGACTCGAGCCTTGTCGAGGCAGTTCAACACAGCAACAGTCATCTTCCTCGAAGTACAAGTCGAAAATCGATACGTTAGCTGGGGATCATCAGCACCACCCTCCCTATTAGCCCACCTCTGTTCCCTCCTTTTCTCGTTTGCCTCCTCTTTCTCTTCAAGCCTTTCCTCTTCGTGACAATCGGTGAACCCCTTCTAGACCAAGTATGGATCTAATGGAGCAGCTTAAAAACTTCCTCTTGTGAGCTCAAGGTATCCATTTGGGCATTTGTGATATTGATAGGTAATATTGGGATTGTTGATCATGTTTGAACTACTGTATGTGCTGCACAATGAGCACGGTGTATCCAGCACAGTAACGATGTACCATTACATGACCTGGAGGCGACTGTCGAGTCCCAGGATGCTTGCTTTGGGTGAATGTTGGTGGGATCGTGTGGTCCGTGTCCTAGGAAGGTTTCCATGCATGTGGAGCATGCGATCGCGCCACCTAAACCTGACGGTTCTCATACCGTTGACACAACTACGTATGTGTACCTTGACAAGCTACACCAACAACGCAACATCATTTGATCCCACTTTATCAATCCCTCTCACCATCTTTGGGATATCCCTGCCGCTGCTCGATTGGCTCTTTCCTCGCTCTGTCCCCAGCTTCATCTCCAAACCGATCCCGAGTTCGCAATGGCCCTCCCTCCTTCTCTCCGCGCCCTCTCCATCGGTGCCAGGGATGCACCAAACACGCTCGAGATTTTCATCGACTATCTCTGCCCCTTTTCAGCCAAACAGGTGAAAGGGGTCAATGAGTTCCTTCTCCCTTTGGTCCAGGGGCAAGGCTCACCTTACAGAGGTCTCGTCAGGATCGTGCTTCGTCCTTACCCTCAACCGTGGCACTCGTCCTCCACTCTGCTCCACGAATCCGCCCTCGCCGTCGCAAAGCTCTCCATCGATGATCCCAACGTCACTGCCGAGCCATCCCGGAACGCATTCTGGGTCTACTCCCTCGAGCTCATGAAGCAGCAGGAAAGGTTCTTCGACGGACCTTCCAGGGGAAAGGCGCCGGATCAGATTCGTGGTGAGCTGGCCACCCTGGTCATTGACACCATCGGTGAAGGGCCAAAGAAGCAGAAGGAGCAGGCCCTGGTCGGCGAACTTCACGGCACGCCTCTTGGGCAATCGGTCAAGAACCTGATCAGGGTGGAAAAGGAGGGAAACGTTGGGAGTGCGGTCGTTCCAGACCTCAAGTACTGTGTGAGTTGATTCTTCTCCGCTCTGGTTCACCTTTGCCAACTTGGGGCGTGGACTGGTCGGAATATTGCTTGTGATCGTGTTTGCATACAGTGCGGTACTGAACTGGACATATCGACCACTTGTTCATCCCCCGATGGATAGGTCAAGTACGGCCGTCAGAACGGTGTCCATGTCACCCCTACGTGCTGTGAGTAGATCTTCTCTCGATCGCCCTTGGCCGCTGCCGCTGAAGACCAATGCTTACACATCAGGGCTGTTGGCAAAAACTCATGTTCCCTTTCTCGGGCTTGGAACAAAAGCTTGGAACGGCCTACTGGAAGGAAGCATCTCCAGTTCCTTCACAGAAAACGAATGGAAGGCGTTCCTCGAGAAGCAGATCGGATCCAAATGAGCTTTGTCAGGTTTGATGCCCACCCTCCTTTGGACAAGTAACATCCCGAACGTCAAGAGCCCGCCGCTCATACCTGCTGAGAACGTCATCTATCGTGGTACAACCCTTTTTTTTTTTTTTTTTTTTCCTTCGCACGTCTGTC
>KZ820206.1:0-18352 GCA_003144235.1 Violaceomyces palustris | reverse complement strand
CCCCCCCCCCTCACACACACACTCTCTCTCGACACTTTCAGGCTCGCAACCGAAACGCAGCCTGGTAGCAAACCAATCCTACAACCCGCCAACAAGATCCTCAGCCTCACTCAACAGGTAGAAGACGACAAGACGACAAAGAACAGAAGCATCCCCCTCCCCCTCCCCCTCCCCCTTTCCCCCTCCTCCTTTCGAGAGTGCCCCTCAGTAACATCAAAGGGGGGGGGGGGACCTGGCCAGGGGAAGGGCAAGGGGAAAGGGGTCCGAAAGCGCATCTCTACAGGCCCATCCTCTCTTGTGCCCCGCGCCACTCCTTCCTTGGGCAATGACCTCCACATCCTGCCAGTCGGAAGGCAGTCAGGAAGCCGAGGTCATTTCCCTTCCCGACACCCCTCCGCTCCCTCCCAGTAAGGCTGCCGTCACCCTTTCCATGCTCTACCAGTCCATCTCCTCCGACCATGCCCACCAGCCGCTTCATCCCCTCGAACCGCTCCCCATTGCCAATCCCAGCCGACAGTTCTCAACCGCCCAACCGGATGATCCCGATGCCGAGTACATTGACCCTTTCGATCTCGCTCACGACGACGAAGACGAACGGCCCAGGAAACGTCTCCGCCGTCCTCGCGGCCGTCCCACCAAGTCGATCTCAAAGCCAATCCCGAATCCAGAAAGCGTAGCCAGAGGGAAGAGGCCTCGGGGAAGGCCCCGGCGGCAAGCGGACGTGTATGCGGAACCTATTCAAGCGGCCATGCAAGACAACAAGCGTGGCAGTCGCGACAGCACTGACAGAAGCAATGGCCACAGTATCAACTACATCAGCAATGGCAACAACACCATCGATGGTTTCGAAAGCAACCATAGCAACCACAGCAACAGCACCGACGTCATCATCATCGCCGACAGCAAGGATCACGACGCTTGTCGACATGATGTCGACGAGTCAGGGCTTGAGCTCTACCAATCTCCCATGCCTGAGTCAGAGTATTCTTCAGCAGAGCCATCGCTGATGCAGGAAGCGGAAAGAGAGAGGGAGAAGCAGGAGGAAGAAGACTTCTTCAACAACGATCCCATGCTGGATGAACTAAGGGCGTTGCTCGAGGCCGAGGCTGAAGATTCGGGGGACGAAAACGAATCTTACGAGGCCAGGAGGCAAAGAAAGCTGAAAGCGAACGAAACTTTGCTTGCCCAACTCGGGCTGGCGGGAGGCGGTGCCTCTCTTGTGACGGATGCGGGCCAAGGAGCGTCAGAGGACTCACACATCAGCCCCACTAAATCCGCGCCTTCGAATTCGACGGGGAAGGGGGAGAAGGTGGGGGAGGAAGATTCGAGGCAGAGCCAGGGCCGAAGGTACAACAAATACCAACGGAGGCTCAAGTTCGCTGAGGATGGGACCACCACTGGTATCCCCCCGGAGGGCACTCAGCTCGAGGTCGCCTACGTGGACCTTCCCACGATTAGGGATAGAGCCAGGAATGAGTACATCTTCGTCCATGACATGGCGGTCGAAGCTCCTTACATCGCAGCCGAATGGTCAGAGCTGACGGATGAGGAATACGCTTTCTCTGAAGATGACGGAGCTGCGTCGCACGAGGCGGAAGATCTTCAAGATCAAGGAGAGATCAACGAGCTATACCTCGACGACGGTCCCAAGAAGAAGAAGACGAAGAAGAAGGGAAAGACGTCCACACCCAAGATCGAGAAGGAGCCCAAGGTGAAAAAGGAAGCCAAGGAGAAGGTGAGGAAGTTATTTGCCAGGAGAATCGGCCCTGCCGGTGAAGCTGTTGTGAGTGTCCAGGCCGATGACCCGGTGTCCGAGCGGGAAGTGTGGCAGATGATGACCAAACGAACTGCATCCATCGCTGACAATACTTTCTTCTCAACTGCGTCGCCAAATCGCCGATCTCGTTTCCGCAGGCAACCGGTGACGAATACGGCACGACCTGTCATCAATGTCGAAGGAAGACGCCGGACCCCAAGATGCGATGCAGGAATCACGAAGGTGAACATGTCTGCCCTCTTTTCTTCTGCAAGAGGTGCATCGAGATCAGGTATGGGATGGACTTTGATCCAGATTCGAGAACCTTCAAGTGCCCTCGTTGCGAGGGCTACTGTAACTGCTCGATTTGCCTGCGCAAATCTGGCCTTGGCAACATCCTCGACAGCCAGGCGGGAAAGAAGGATCTTCGTGCTCCCACTCTGACCGCCAAGCTCAAGGACGCGCAGGGACGGACAAAGTATAAGAGCGTGCGCGAGTATGTGGCTGCACTGCTCGGGAAGGACAAGCTGGCCGATGGTGGCCTTCTCAGAGGCAGGCAGTTGGGAGAGGCTAGCTCGCGGTCGACAAAGGGGAAGAGAGGGAGGCCAAGGCTGGATCAGGGCTTGTCGAAAGCGGTGTCGGATGGCGAAAAGTTGCAGCTCAAGCAGGAGGGCGAGGAGCTTTCGACTTCTTTGAGAGGGGACGCGCAAGGAGAGCGACCCTCGACGGGCAACTCTCTCGTTGACCCGAGACTTGTGGAGGCCAGCAGCAAAGGGGAAACAACACGACCAGAGTCACCAGCCTTGGACGCCTCCAAGGATGCCATTATTGGAGGACATGGCCCTGATAAGCGGGAAGGAGAACTCGGGTACTCTGCAGGGGTTCGAGAAGCGCCCAAAGAAAAGGGGAAGCTGGTGGTGAAACTAAAGTGGAATCTCAAGAAGGAGCCTTCCGTGGACGGGAAAAGCGGACCCGATACAGCAAGAGAGGCAGCGAACCAAGACCTGAACTCGAAGCTGAATCTGAGATGGGAGGAGAAAAAGATCAAGGACAAGAGGGAGAGGGATTCCAATGTCTGGGTCAAAGGCGCGGCAGACCTGTTCAGCGACTCCTCAGACCTGTCCAGCGCCGAGAGCGACGACGATGAGACCCCTTACAGCCGAAACCCTGATTCGCTAACGCAAGGGCTGAGGGTCGAGCAAGAGGCAGGCTACCGACCCAGAGCAGCGTCCACGGGTGCGTCATCTGACCAAAGCACCCTTTCGAGTGAGGCGTTCCCTAGTGCGGAGGATCCATCATCGGGCGGGGTAGGCGGAAGGGATATCGCGGCTGATTATGGCGATGACATCGAAGCCGTAGGGAATGGAGATAAAGAATCGAGGCAGGAAGACCTCGTCGACGAAGACAGCCTGGCTTTCGGGATCGAAGCTTTCGGCTATCAGGAACGAGCGGTGCATCCCTTCCCACGCCACTGTAACGGCGACGGCGATCGACAACGATACCCTGGTCATGTTGGAAATGACCCAACCGAGCCTCTCCATTTCGTTGGCCCCGATCCAGGCTCCGCTGCGAGCATTGCTTCAGTTCTGTCCTACCAACCCCCTCACGGACCTTCGGACGAAGCTTCCCTGATGATCTCGACGGTTTCTCATCGCGATGGAGGAGGCCTTCAGGCACTACAGATCTCTCCTTTCAGGAACGGGTACCTGGATCGAGGTGGAGACCAAGAGGATGGCGGGGAACTACCCACGTCTCTTGGAAGATACTGTGAGGGAACGCGATGCTCACCAGATGAAGGGACGGTGGGAGAGAACGACGAGGCGGTCGTCGAAGAGCTGGTCAACCTTGAGCCTCACGTGGATACCTTCAAGTTTCACGCGGATACGCTGGTAGAGGATGGAGCGTGTGACTTTCATCCTCAATGAGCTACGTGCGGAACCGAGTCGTACCTTTCAAGGAGAACCGAAGAGGGAGAGCGGTTTCCTCTGAAAAATGTGACGGGAAGGAGGCACTCGGACGTAGTAAGCCGTCCCCTTCCCCCTTTTTGCCCACTTTTCTTTTTCACCGTGTGAGAGAAAAAAAAAAAAACATCTAGATCACTCTGCAGGACGAGTCCAAGTCCATTGTATTATTAGTCGAAGGAAAAGGTGCAAGCATCCAAGTATGCCTTTAGATTTGGCTTGGGGTACCGGATGCAAGGGAGGATGGAGACTACTGCCTCAGCTGGAGGAAGTAGCGGGACGGCAGTCGGAAACTTGAAATGAAAATCTCGCTCCCTTCGCCAAAGAAGACAAGAAGAAGCACTGACGGGAGACAGTATTGTATGTGTGTGCGGGAGAGCAGACACGATCGAGAGCGCCTGGCGCCGTACCGTTTCAGTCCAAATCTCGTTTTCTTTCCACGATTAGTATTTAAACAATTCGATCGGTTTGGATCGGGTTGGATCTGGCAAGGGTAATAGATTGAAAGCCAAGGTCAAGAAGACGAGAAGGGGTTGGGGTGTGGAGTTTGGGGGTAGGGAAAGAGCCCTCGGGTCTTCAAAGTGTCGGAGGGGGGGGGGGGGGGGGGGGGGGGGGGCTGGACCGTTCGGAATGAGTGTAGTCCAAGGGATAGTCGAGAGGGACGGAAGAAGAGGGCGAAGGGTCTCTGAAAGGAACGCATTGCCAAATCTCAACCTCTTGCTCTTCAAGTTCAAGATGAAAGAGACAGGCCCTCTACTTGAACCCGAGGAATGACTTGAGCGGCTCGTAGCCGAGGTTGAGCTGCGAAGAGTGCGAAATGGTTTGTCAGCAAACGGTGATTCTCGATCCCCTCCTCACTCGGTTAAGCTGGTTGAATAGCTACTGACAGGCAGGTTTTGAAGGGAAGAGTCGCAGAGTGCTACACAGAAGGAAGAGGATGGAAGAATGGAGGTAGAAGAAGGGGCGGGGAGGGTGCCAAACTCACATTGTAGAGACCGGCGGCGACAGTGACAGCCATAGTGGCTAGGGCGCCGATCGGCCTTCCAAAGCCGGAGGCAGAATCGAGGCGGATTCCAAATTCGGAGTGGGCAACCCTGCTAAGGAACAGAGTAGCGAAAGCACCATGGACGAGACTGGTGGGGGCACCGTTGAGCTCTGCGAGGAAGATGAGGAAGAAGGCAAAGGGCGTGCTCTCGGCAAAGTTGGCGTGGGCCCTGATGGACTTTTTGAGCTTTTCCTGGTTTGTGGCGTCCTCGGGCGAAGGCTTGTGGCTGGGGACGACGACGGAGCCTGGACCACCGTCACCGAGGGTGAGACCGGTCTTGAGCCTGTAGCTGATGACGTTGCTGGATAGATAGGTGTAGTATCCTGCGAAGAGGGCAGAGTGGGCCAAGGAGGCCTACGTTGCGTGCGAAGAGGGGGCGTAGGGGGGGGGGGAGGATATGAAGATGGATCGAAATCAATTCTGTGTAAGTTTGACAGAAGAAAAGGAAATGAGGGTGGGAGGATGAATGCCAAGGATCGCCATGGGGAGGGGAGGATGAGGGACTCACTGGGCTGAGGACGAAGAGAGGCATTCTGACTTTTTCCTTTTTCTTCTTCTTTGTTCTCTCTCACGATTTCCCTGCTTCAAGGGTGGGTGATGATAAAGTTTATGCGAGTGAGTGTATGTGTGAAATTGTGAGTAAGGTTGGCAAAGGTGAGGGAGCGGTTGGATGGTGGTGGGAGAAGGTGTTTGTGGGGAAGGGATGTAGACTTCCATTCCCTTTACATATTCATTTTTTTTCTTTCCTCTCGTTGTGGAGCTTTCTCGCGTCTGGAACGAGCGGCGGCGATCGGTGGATGAGGGGGGGGTGGGAAGTGAGGGGAAAAGCTCTGGCGTCATGTGTTGCGCGTGCACGTTCCATCGGCTCTGCAGATCAAGCCAACCTACGTACTGTATGTACAGTTACAGTACACACATGTGATAGGTGTGGACGAGGAAGGGTGTGTCACCTACTGTAGTTGTTAGAGCTGTGTGGTCAGAGAGAGAGAAAGAGAGAGAGAGAGAGACAAACATTACGTAATTACATAAGCAACTGCATGATCCACTTTGGAGTGACTTATCTTATTTTGAAATCTTGATACAGAAATCTTGATCAAGATGATACCTACTCTCTTAACACAAGATGTGGATGATCACCCTACTGTTCCGGCCGATAGGGGCAGGGACTCAGTCCACAGACTTCACCACCCTCTATCCCCCTTTCGCTAAGAAAGAAAGGGGTTTGTTAGAACAAGGTCAAAAGTCGGTAAAGTCACGAGCACATAGTCGTACATGAACGCCGTCCGAACATCCCTACACAAAACGTGACGAGAGTCATGAGTGTTTGTACAGTATGCATTCGTTACAAAAAAAGGGGGGGTTGGAGCGGTAAGAGACTCACAGTACGTATTCCAAGTCCTCAATTACAGACTTGGCATTCACAGCAAGGCCTGTATATGGGATCGCGTTATGGTTGCGTGCCACTCATGACTCTACCGGAGGCCCACCGCACAGCCACCGAGCTCTAAAACAAACCCTGAATACAGTCCCGGTTTGGGTGTCTTTGCCCCATTACCCCTCTCCTGCTTTAGGGTTCAAACACCATTCCCGATCAAAGATTCATGATTCGATTCTGTGACAAGTAGGCCTCCGTGCTTAAGACTTCGTTTGCTCTTGAATCGAATTGGATGTGAGTGAGGACGCAACTTTGGGTGGGCCGGGCGGGCGTGGGGTTGGCGTGGGTGCAGAGCAAGAGTGCGGTGGGTCCGCCCGCTCAGGATGCACCAGGCTGGCTGGTGGATCTCGATTCATAATTCTACAACGCACCTCATCCCTCCCCTCCCTCTATCTTTTCATCCTCTCCTACAGATTGCCTTCCTCCCACATCCATTCATCGCACCTTCCTCCCAACTTACCCTGACACCGACGATCACGGCGGCTGCATCCATTTACCAACGCACTCTTTCTTCCTACTCCACGGACACCTACCAACCGAAGAGATCATCATGTCTGACTACCAAGGACAGTATGACCCATACATCCCTTCCGGCAACAGCTCGGCCAACCCATCAGGAGGTCAATCCTCCTCTGGTAACTCCAAGACTGCCAACATCCAGAATCAGATCGACCACACTGTCTCGATCATGAAGGATAACATCAACAAGGGTGAGCATACTTTCACCCGTCATTCCGCCATTCTTCTTTTCCACTTCCGTCCGCTTCTAGCACTGCTCAGAGATGGAGGGAGAGAGAGAATCTGCCATGCCTCCAGCGACATAGCGAGGAAATAGGCTCCTTGCTCAAATTCTACAGATTTAGGCAGGCGAAGAGAGCGAGAAGAGGCGGATGGGGAGACGGGGGGCAAAGAGAGAACGGGAGGGAATGGGAGATCGTGGGGATTTTCCAATGTGGGGGGGAAAAAAGGCGGCGGAGATGAGGACCTCCGATTCCCAAATACCTCCGTGGTCTGCTGTTGGCGCCCATGACTTGAGGATGGAGGGCAACTCGAGCCCGGAAGTGGTCTATTCTAGCGTGACAAGCCCCTTCCGCCCTTCCCTTTGCTAGGGATCCGTTGAGGCTACGCCTAGCCCGTGGTGTTCTTTCTGATCAAATCATCGGCTGACACCCGATTCCTTGGATCCTTCCTACCGCTCTCCGTACTCTGTTGCAGTCAATGAACGAGGAGAGAACCTCAACAGCCTTCAGGACAAGACCGACAACCTCGCAGTTTCTGCTCAAGGATTCCGCCGAGGTGCCAACAGGGTCAGGAAACAGATGTGGTGGAAGGATATGAAGATGAGGAGTGAGTTCCTGCGCTGTTTCTCGTACAACCAGCCTGGAAAGGGGTCAGGCAACCGCAGGTATGATGTGGCATGAACTGAAATCTTACTCTTCACTTCCCCCCCTCTTCCCTGCTTGCAGTCATCATCATCGGTAAGGTCTCCGAAAGCTCAGCTTATGTTCACATGAAAAATTGCTAGAATCGCCAATCCCTCTGACACAAAGGTTGCGAATTCTCTCTCCCTCTTTCTCGCGCATCCAGTTGGTATCATCATTCTCCTATGCATTATCATCAGTGAGTACCTTGGAAATCTTTCCAGACGCCAAAGGTCGCGGGCTCAGCAGCTGACCATCATACTCATCTTTGCATCGCTGGATTCCGATTCTACACTTCATCCTTCTTCTTTCTTGACACCTCGATGTTCTCCCAGTCCCGATTGTCGTCAAGAACAAATAGGGGAGACAATTTCCATTAGAGCGCTTCCTCTCAGAACACCCTTTCAGGGCAGAGTCCCTTAGGGTTTTCTGGGTCTGAAAGTGTTTCCGCAAGTTCTCAATCCTTGGGAGGCGACACTTGAACACTTTCAGTATCCATTCCGAGTTGTTTTCAGATCTTCTTTCATCCCTTTCTACCCATTCCTATCCCTTTCACCCGGCTCCCCTCCCCACGAAGAACCTACTCTTCCGCACTGATGCCCTGCAAATGACCCACCCCACCTTGACGATTCTCTCCCTTCATTTTCCTGTACGCGTAACCTTGCAAGCCTTTTGCCATTCACTTTCCGTTCTCCTTATGACCATGACCACTAGATTCCAAAGCCAAGACCCAACCTTGTTTGTGCAGAGACGGATCAGTCGGAAAGGGTTAGGACGCGCGAAAAGAGTGAAACAGTGTCACGAATCGTAACCTCGCCATGAAAGGACTCAAGAGCGTACAGAGTCACCGTAGGGCTCGGCCTGGATCGCCTCGGCATGAAACTGGTTCAACCTCTTCTTGGGAAGGTGTTTTGGTCTTAGAACGAAGTCCGGCAGCTTGATGGTACCTGCGGTCAGGTTTAGGCTTAACGAAGGTGCCGAAATTTCAGGGCTTCAGTCTACTCCCATCATCAGTCTACGTGGAATCATAGAGCGGCTATGAGCCATTCGTATCTCAAGGATCCTGATTAGGGCCGTGTCCGTCCAAGTTTGAGTTTTGCCATCACTCATGACTGTATGCTAGGTGATATGTAACCAACGCGCGCTCTTCGAAGAGGAGTACTGAGAGAGGGGACACGGTTGGATTGAGCGAAGTTGTCAGCTGCGGCACGGCTTGCGGGGGTCCTTTGGTTGTGTTTTAACGACCTTCAAGTCAAGAATACAAAAAGCGATCACCAATTATCCTGAAGAGGAAAAAAGCTCTCACACTGCGACTATGAATCCTGGGTATCATCAAAAATCCCAGACTATCCTCGATTAGAGTTCTTCTCATCATTGTGTGCATTTTCAATCCCCTCTTTTTTATTAAATTCAAACGAAAATAAGACCAAGGGAAGAAGAAAAAGGGGGGAATACAAAATGTCAATACAAGTAGAGGAGAGAAAGAAAGAAGAGAAGGAGAAAAGCGAAAAAGGGAAAAGCGAAAAACCACCTCTTGAGTCCAGCGAGTTGGCATCTCAACGCATCCAAAGGTCACACCTGTCGTTCCAAAGGTTGCATCTGCCTGCTTAGCTGCTATCATCTACGGCCCCCTAAACCCCATTCCCTTCTACGTTTTCTGCCCAGCCAAGGATCATCCTGATAAGATCACCATCCCGACCATGGCAGACTTCCAGCAGCAGCAACTGCTGCTCCAGCAGCAGAACCAGCAACGTCAATTCTTCGGCGGCGAGGAGGAGATCGGTGAAGAAGAGCTGGGGGATGACGTCGATCTCGTCGTCGCCGACTACAGCCAAGGTCTTGAAGGTCAGCAGGCCGATTTTGTCGAGTTGGACGAAGCTCAGCAAGGTGAGTTGTGATCTCAAAGCATTCTAAGGAGTGGAAGGAGGAGAGGGAGGAAAAGAACAATTAGAAGATGCCTTGGAGATGCTATCCTCTTTGAATGCCAAGGTGCATTCACGCTTGGGGAGCAAGAGGTAGACGAGGAAGTGAAGGAGGCAGAAGAAAAAAAGAACATTGCAAAGCAAGAAAAATCCGCGCGGGCTCAATCAGGGAAGTCGACGTAGGAGAGAGAAGCCTTCGGGTCGTAAGCCAAAATTTTGGCAAAGTCGACATCTTGGAGGAAAAGGATGGTACAAACGTAGGAAATGGACGCAAATTCTAGGAGATGTGGAACTGTTGGCGCTCGCCGAGACGACGCTCGGCGGAAGTGCCACTTCTTGCTCAGGGATGTGCGTTTCCTGACTCGAAGATTCCTGTTCTGTTCATCATCGACCGCCATCCTTGCCACTTCTGCAACCACCTCTAGCCGCTCTCGCACAGGCTCAGGTTCAACAGCAGGCTCAGCAGGCCGCTGCCGCTCTCGCCGCCGTTCCAGAGCAGGTTCGCAAGTTCATCGTCATCTTCAACCAGGCCATCCAGAACAACTCTGTCCCAGACATCAGCAACGCCTACGAGGGCAACTGGAACAGGCTCACCGAAAAGTTCTATTCCAAGACTGAATGGCCAGAGGCCGAGGTGATCGCCCCACTCGTCAACGATGATCAGAAGTTTTTGACCCTCTACCGCGAGCTGTGGTACCGTCATGTCTACTCTCGCCTCTCTCCAGATGGTGAGGACAGGTTCCACTCCTACGACAACTACTGCGACTTCTTCAACTATGTCCTCAACTCGGAGGGCCCAGTCCAACTTGAGCTACCTGCTCAGTGGCTGTGGGATATTGTGGACGAATTTATCTACCAGTTCCAGAGCTACTCGCAGTGGCGCAACAAGGTCAGCAACAAGACCGAGGACGAGCTCGCCCTCCTCCAGGATGGCGGTGTATGGAGCAGCTACAGTGTCCTCAACGTCCTCTACTCGTTGATCCAAAAGTCGAGGATCACCGAGCAGCTCATCGCCGCCAAGGAGGGGCAGGACGTTGAGGAGGCCGCCGGGGAGTTTGGCTCCAAGCCACTCTACAGGATGCTCGGCTACTTCAGCATCATCGGACTGCTCCGTGTCCACGTCCTGCTCGGCGACTACACGCTCGCCCTCAAGATGCTCGACCACATCGAGCTGAACAAGAAGTCGGGTCTCATCAACCGGGTCACCGCCTGCCACGTCACCGCCTACTACTACGTTGGCTTTGCCTACATGATGCTGAGGCGCTACCCGGATGCGATCAAGGCATTCACCCACATCTTGGTCTTCATCATGAGGCTCCGCCAGTACCACACCAGGAGCTACCAGTACGACCAGATCAACAAGACGGCTGACCGCATGTACGCCCTCCTCGCCATGTGCTGCGCCCTCAGCCCGACCCGACTGGACGAGAACATCCAGACGGCCATGAGGGAAAAGTACGGCGACCAGTTCACCAAGATGACCAAGGGGAACGACGAGGGTCTCGCCGCCTTCGAGGAGCTGTTCCTCTTCGCCTGCCCCAAGTTCATCACCGGCAACTCTCCACCTTACCACGACGCCGAGGCGCTCGCCGCGTTCAAGGACACCCCCTTCCCGGACCCTGCCCAGCATCAGCTCAAGGTCTTCCTCTCGGACGTCAAGACGCAGCTCTCCAATTCGAACATCCGCTCCTTCCTCCGCCTCTACACGAGCCTGGGTACCGACAAGCTTGCGAGCTTCCTCGAGATTGACGAGGAGCAGCTGGTCGAGATGATGATGGTGATGAAGAGCAGCACGAGAAGCATCAAGTGGAGCGAGGGAGGGCTCTTGGAGGGCGAGGTGGTCAACACGAGCGACCTCGACTTTGTCATCGACACGGAAATGGTCCACATTGCCGAGTCGAGGGTCGGACGGAGGTACGGCGACTGGTTCCTCAGGAACGGAACACGCATGCACGACGTGCTGTCTAACATTCAGTCCAAGCCGTTGCCGATCGCCTCGGCCAAGGACGCCAACGTGGCGGCCACCCACGCTGCCCCAGCCGGTGGTGCCGCGGCATCGAGCGCTGGAGCGGCTGGAGGATGGGCCACTGCGGGAAAGTCGGGTCACGGTGCTGGAGGTCGATCGAATCGAGGACGGGGATCTGCTCCCGTCTGGGGAGGAGCCAACCGATCCTCGCAAGCACCTGTTAACGCCTAATCCTACCACCCCTTCTCTCCCCGCTGCTCGCTTCCCCCCTTCCCCCTTCCTCCCCCCCTCTCCCCCTTTGACTCCTCTACCATGCCTCGATCGACGCTTCCCGTCCCATTTCGATCCTATCATGGGAGGTGGTTTCTTAGTGGCGACCAAAACCCTGATTGTAGAAAACTCGGGTCGTGCACCACGTCACTGAGACACACACACGCACGCACGCACGCACGCACGCAACCGACCCCCTTTGACTCAGACACCGAAAGAGACAAGCTTTGATGTGTCCCGGTGAGGCTCAAGTCTGAAATCGTAACCATCTGTTCCAAAGGAGGGAGAGGAGGAGAGAGAGGGAAGGGGAGAGAGAGAGGGAGAGAAGGAGGTTGCGCTGAGCCAAGGTCTGCTGTCTGTCGAAGTGGGATCGAGCGTGATGATGATGACCTGAGAGGGATGGTGGGATAGTCTGTGTCCCGGAGGTCGATGCGTGGAGATGGGTCACGTGAGATGCGACTGTCAGGATGGACGGATGGATGGAAGGATGGATGGAAGGAGAGGATGAATGCGAAAAGAAAGGAGGCGTCACCATGATGGCATGTTGGGTAGACAGATGTCAAGACCGTGTTCCTGTTGTTTCGGGAGAGGTTGTAATGAGATGAGAGGGCTCGGAATCAGGATCAGGAATGCAAGGAGGCTTCATGGAGGTGCAAGCACATCTAGAATCGCGCGCTAACAAGCGCAAGGGTCAGCAGCGAGTTGAAGTAGAGGTGTTTCCACCACCTCATTCGAAAGGGGATGCGACATCTGAATCATGGCGAACTCGTGGCTTGGTGTTTCAAACATGGCTTCTCCCTTCGTATTCATTTCCCTCCTTCTCTATCGCTCCCCCCCTCCTCCCGTTTTCGACTTTTAATAGCCGGGGGGAGCAAATAAACTTGGAGCTGTGCATGCCAAGAGAAAAAAGGGTTCCCCCCCCCCCTCGACCTCGATGCGATTTCATGATTACAGATGAGTACAACCAAGATCGTGAATCACCACCATCCTTGGCTCTCTCTCCCTCTCTCCCCCCCTCCCTCTGTGCGGGGATGGAACTCAGCCAGAGCTTTGTAAACAACAATATCTACTTGGACATGTTGGATTCACACTCACCACTCTATTCGGAAACCCCTTCTCGACCTTCTGAGGCCACAAGCTAGATTCAAACACGGCTCCATGCATCCACGATCGGTAATGTGATCGTGATCGTGAAACTCATCAAGCCGACTCGCACTCACAATCATGAATGTGACTGTGACTGATGACCTGCAGTGGACAAACACCAGCTCACTTTCCTCACCCTATCGGTTGGGGCCGGAAGGGTTGAGAGGACTTCCTCTCCTCCTCCTCCTCCTCCTCGCCTGCGTCTGTACACACCGTGTCGGCCCCCAAACGCCGCTCGCCACGGTTTTTCATTTCCAACGTTCACTTCCCCTCCCTTTTCCCCCCTGTCCGAATACCATTTTCGATAGCCTATCCAAAAACAGAGAAAAGGTGAAAAAAAAGAAAGAAAGAAAGAAAGAAAGAAAGAAAGAAAGAAAGAAAAAAGAGAGAGAGAAACCACACCCTCTCGGAAGAGATCCAAGGGAGAGTCCGGATGGCCTGCAGTCATATGCGTGAATGCTTTACTTTCGATGGCAGCCCCCCCTCCCCATCACCAAACCATCTCGGCCACGATCCCTGTACTTAAAGCACCCAACCTCTCAAGCCTACCTGTTCGGTCTTTTCCCTCACCAACCCCCCTACACCCCTCCCTACCTTCCCATCCCTCGGCCGATCCAGCAACCATCAAAAGCTGGGAAGGAGAAAAGAAAAGCGAGGTAAAGCCAAGACCAGAGAATCGCAGAGCAGGGAAGGAAAGAAGAGCCACCCATGCTACAGAACAGCTAGGATTCCATGCCAACGTGATCCAGTCTTTCCTCCCTCTTCAACCACCCACACGTTCAAGGTGCCGGCCATCGCCTAGAGTCAAAGGTCGAGATCCCCTTCCGCTTCGGTAAACCCCTGCCCCAGAAAATCGAAAAGGACGAGGATAAAGGAACAAAAGGCAAGACAAAGAGAAAACAAACAACCATGTCTCGACCAACGCTCTCCCTACTAGTGCCGCTTCTTTTCAGCCTTGTATGCTTGCCCTCTAGCTCGGTAGTCGTGGCCATCAACGGCAGGCCTGACACGCAGGAGCCTTCCTCGGACGTCTCTAGCGTTTGCTCCGACGATGCAGCCGGCGGTTCCTACAACATTGGCCTCCACGTCGCTGCCATTTTCGTTGTCCTCGTCTCCAGCTCGCTCGGAATCACCCTGCCCATCATCACCAAGAGCTTCAGGCAATTCAAATCCAGACGTCAAGCACTCAAGACCTCGGCCCAGCCTCCGCCCCTCGCCAACCACTCTCACGACCTCACCGAACATCCGTCCAAGTTGGACTGGCTCGACGAGGTCTTTTTCGCAAGCAAGTACTTTGGCACCGGCATCATCCTCTCCACCGCTTTCGTCCATCTGGTGAGCTTTGCCTTTGCTTTTCTTTTTCTGTCACCCGAATGGTGCCCCTTCCGCCTTCTCCTTGCAAGTGTCGCCGCTCTTCCCTGGCTGACCAACCTTCGGAACCTCTGATCCTCGCAACCTGTGACCATGCG
This sequence comes from Violaceomyces palustris, assembly GCA_003144235.1. Taxonomy (NCBI): domain Eukaryota; kingdom Fungi; phylum Basidiomycota; class Ustilaginomycetes; order Violaceomycetales; family Violaceomycetaceae; genus Violaceomyces; species Violaceomyces palustris. Next base: position 3,961 of record KZ820206.1, on the reverse strand, counting down.
ATCAAAAGTTGTTCGAGGCTTTCACAGAGTTGTCCTCCGAATGCATCAACCTGGTGTACGAACCCACCTCTCCCGCCATCGCTAGTAAGTGACCAGATCGCCAGAGGGGCGCCCCATGAACTCTGCCACTCGCGTCCTCAGGCTCTGACGTGACCAGCTCTCCTCCCCGAACCCGACACCCTTTACCCCCTTGGCCGCAGTGGCATCCCTGTTCCTCATCTTCCTCGTCGATTTTGCCCTCATGAGGCACATTAGAAATTCCAAGAAAGCCTTGGAGGCCCTCAAGAGACGTAGGGATCAGCAAAGAGAAGAGCAAAGGGCTTTGGGATCATCTGCCTTCCTCAAGTCCGACGCGACGGCCACGGCTATGGTCGATGAAACCACCCCGTCCCCAAAGGCTACGGGGGACGAGCAGACAAGGATCGACGGCCTCCTCGTGAGCGATGACGAGCTGGCAGAGCAAGAAAGGAGGGATGACGAGAGACTCAGGGAGAGGGCCAAGGAGTTGGACTGCATGGTCATCGAAGGCGGCATCGTCTTCCACAGCGTCATGGTTGGGTTGGGTCTGGGCACGGCGGCGGACGCAGGCTTCGTACCTTACTTTATTGCCATCGTGTTCCACCAAATGTTTGATGGTTTTGGTGAGTTCAGCCACGCGGCTTCGGACGACGTATGGCCTTGAGGCAGGATGCGTCACTCACACCTGGTCTCGGTCATCCTCTTCCAGCCATCGGTACCAGAATGGCCGAGCTCAACTTCAACAACAAGAGGCTCAAGCAGATGGTCATGATTCGTGAGTATCGAGGAGGCCTTGTTGCCCGAACCAAGCCCAGTCGCAGCCTGTGGCTGTACAAAACCGAGCATCGTCGACTCACCCCTGGAACCCGTTTCTGCTTCGACCTCGCAAATGTGCCCTCAGTCGCCTACGCCTTTGTGACTCCGCTCGGGATAGGCATCGGGGTCGCAGTTCGGACCACCTTTTCTCCTAACGACCCATCGACCATCTTTGCGATCGGCACCTTGAACTCGATCTCGGCTGGAGTCTTGCTCTACGGAGCTCTGGTCGACCTCCTGGCGAAAGAGTTCCTCTTCGGTTCCATGTTGGACGCCTCGATCAAGAGGTCTTGCACCGCTATCGGCTTCCTTCTGCTGGGGAGCTTTGTGATGAGCCTCCTAGGTCAGTGGGCCTGATGGGATCATCATCGGGCGCCGTTTCGAGGGTCTTCTCTCGCTCTTTGAGAACACGACTTGGGGGTGCACTCACCCCTATCCTCAAGATCTTCCCCTCGTCCTCGTCCCCTTTCCGTCTCTCCTCGCCCTCCTTTGAGGAAAGAGAGATGAAGAATCTAAAAAGGACCGTCCCCTTGAAGGGGACGAGATGCATCCTCCTTCAGATCTCAGTTTTAAAATCCAGTTTGCCACCTCTACCAGGGTCAAGCCCTCCTGTATACTAAGCAATCTTCAATCTTGATCTTGTTTCAATCCAGACTCGCTCCATGGTTTTTGTTCTGGCTTTTCTTCTTTTTTTTTTTTGTTTTTTTTTTGTTTTTTTTTTTTTTTTTTTTTTTTTCATGGTAAGAAAGATGAGGAGAAAGAGATGCGTCAAACGGCTCTAGGGGGTTTACTTTGTGGCAGACCGCACACACAGACACACACACGCACACACAAACACGATCCCTTCGCGAGCCTTAGCATGAGCCTTCGCGCTCGGATCGCAGAAGGGTTCCTCATCCATCGACCCTATGCTATGCTGCATGCTACTCTATTTCCATTTCCATTTCACTTTGGCGTTACGTCCTCCGCCTCCGCCGCGCCTTTCAAGCTTGAGAGGGAACGCTCGATCAATTCCAGAGCTCCTTCGGCGGCCCCCCAGGAAGCCTGGTAGCCGAAGCCTCCGTAACCGTAGTTGTGAACCACTTTGACCTGATGGGGAGGGGAAAGTTCTTCGGACTTTGCGGAATCCGAGACGCTGGCGGTGGATGTGGTGTTGATGGTCAAGCTTTGACCCAACTCGAACCTGACGCCACCTTTCCTGGAAGGTCGAAGTCCTACTTGGACGGCTTGGACGTCGACGTGTTCGACTTGATCGGAGATGGTGGAGGAGGAAGGAGGGTGGGGTAGGATGGACCTCTTTTCAGGAGGGAGGAGTTGCGGGTAGATCTGTAGACACCTCCGTAGGATCTCTCTGGTGGTCTCGGGACGGACGTTGGGATCCCAATCGTCCTTGATTCGAGTGCCACCGCAGATCAAGGTGCCATCGCCTCTAGGGATCACGTACGTCTTCCTACCTTCCCCCTTGGGCTCCACGATCGACACGGCCCTGATCTCTCGAGAGGATGGAGAGGAACCGGAGGAGTCGGGAAGAGGAGTAGGGATGGGTTCGACCCAAGGGGCTCTGACGACGACGACTTGACCCCTCTGAGCGAACATGTTGCCCTCGTCCTGGATCCCTTCGACTTTTGAAGAGCCTAGTCCCAAACAAGTCAGGATCAGATCGGGTGGGGAAGGTAGAGGAGGTCTCTTGGTTGGCCTGATGGTGAAGGGGGTGTCGTTACCATCCTCCTCTTCGTCGTCACTACGTAGGATCACCTCTTGATGGAATCCCTTCGAAGAGGTCCAGTCTAGGTCTTCACCTCGAAGGGAGGAGGAGGTGAGATCCTTCAAGACCTGATCGAGGCTTTCAACCTCGTACCCCTTCAACACTTTGCCTCCCAGACGGATGAAACGGTAGAGTAACCATTCCAGGTAGATTGGGACGTTGATGTTCAACGTTTTGAAGCTGCAACCGAAGCTCAGGTCCAACCCTCTGGGCAACTCTTCTTCCTTCATCTCCCTGTAGTCCGGGTACCAACCCAAGATCCTCTTGGAAACCTCCTCCTCCTTCTCCTCCTTCGGATCCGCTCGCCTCCTCCTGAAGTATTCGAATTGCCTGACCCAAACCAGAGGTCGAGCAGGAGGAGGAGGAGGGGGAGGACTTTCCCCTCGTTTCGAATTTCTCTTCACTTGGACAAACTCCCTCCAACCGCCCATCTCCTCCTCCTCGCTCCCCCCCTGCTTCCTTTCTAGCTCGACGAGTTTACGAAACGTGAACTTGTCGTTCCACTCCTCCTGGCGGTTCTTAAAGTCCGATACGTGATGCGCTCCAGCCCAGACCGAAGCGTATTCCACCGAAGGTGGGTCCCTTCCATCCTATTGCTTGGACGACGACCGAGGTAGGGGTACCTCTTTCGAGATCAGTAGAACTTGGTACTCCTCCTCCTTGGAGGCGTTCGACGGAAGGTTCTCCTCCAAGATTCGGATCCCGCAAGAGAGCCCGATCACACCCCCTCCCAGGATCAGGATCCTCCTCTTCTCCTTCTTCCTCCCAGTCATTTCTCTCTTACTTGGTTGATTCCTCCAAACTCCCCTTGACCGTCGGATGAGGTTTCCCCCTCAAAGCGTGTGGAGTGGTGGGAAAGAAAAAGGGAAAGACGGGAAAGCCGCAAGTTGGGGATCGAAGGTCTGGGATCGTGATGGGTTGGTGGGTAAGGCTAGTAGTTCACCTTAAAAGTCCACAACCTTCGCAAAAACAACAAAAATGTCCCAACACCTGAGGTACTTGGGACATGAGTCACTTGCCCACTTCGGTGATCATCCCATCGCTTTGCCTTCCAGACTTGCATGCGTCAGGTGGCGCCGTGGGAGCAATTCACCTTTCAAATCACCGAAGCTGAGCGATCCCGTTCCGAAATAAATGAACAAACAACGGCTCCACCATGTCGCCTCCTCTTCCCCAGGAAGCCGATCTTGCCACTCATACGGCTTTCCGTTCGCCACGATCCACTCCAATAACACGAGGGAAGTCGTTAAAATGCTGGAAGACAAGGAGGTATAATTGACGACGAGTGCTTAGGCTACATACATGATGATGACGAGAGGACGACAAGGAAAAATCAGGAGAGTGGATGTGGGGGGGGGGGGG
>KZ820205.1:0-18381 GCA_003144235.1 Violaceomyces palustris | reverse complement strand
CCCCCCCCCCCCCCCCCCCCCTCTTCCTGATGAGAATCAACCAAAGTTTCTACGGCACAAAAAGGGAAAAAAAAAAGGATCGATCGATCGAAGTGCCTTTCAGACCCTCGCAAGCGAAGTCCTTTGATACCTTGCCGTAAAAGCGGAGAAAGGGAAGGGTCTTTTAAAACGCGTCTGTCATTTATGGGACTTACAACGTCGGTTCGCCAAGAATCGACCCATCCGACACCTTGCACATCTGACCAAAGGGGGGGCTGTGGGGTCTCGGAGGAATGGAGGAGGGTGAGAAGAAGGAAGGAAGGACCTGTGTGGGTCGGAAGGAGAGATGGCTGGAATTCCTTTGCCTAGCCCATCCCCCCTCCCCACCCCCCAACCATCCACCGAGAAGCTATGCTGCCGGCCGGCGGAAGAAGGTCGCTTCTTGGCAAATGAAAAAGAAGCGGACTCAGGAATCCTGCCCCTCTCTCTCTTCCTCCCTTCGGCGCTCCAGGGGGAGAGCTTCTATTTTTCCGTTTTCCTTCCCGAAGTTGCCGCATTTAGATTGACATGGATGTGACGTGAAGTCACATGGGTTGTGAGAGACAAGTCTACCTTTTGGAGCGGAACCGTGGCCAGTTCCGATGACCGATCTTGGGAGATGGACCTCCCTTTCCCTCCCATTTTCGGCCAAGAGGGCTTTTCCCGTAGATATCGAAAGCAAATGGTTGGGGTTGTTTTTTTCTGGTGGGAGATTTGAAAGGGAACCTTTGAATGGGATCTTCCCTTCTCATGTTGTCGCCTCAAAGCTTTTGTCAGATGGGCAGCACCGCACGGTCAAGTGGGATCTGGACCAGTCCGATTCCTTCCCCCCCCCCCCCCCCCCCCCAATTCAGGTCACGTCTGAATGCGATGAAAATGACCGGGAATAAGAGGTTTCCCTGGGGGAGATGGGAGGGGGGGGGGGGATCCTTGGCGAGCCATTCCCTTCGTGCATAGGGTAGAAGAGGAAGAGAAAGAGAAAAAAAAGAATTAGAAAAAGTAAGGATTGAATAGGAAGTGCGGAAAAGGTCCCTTGGGTCCAACTTTGCAAGGGGGTGGAATCGATTCTTCAAGGTTGAACCCAGAGGCAGGAGGAGGATGAGGAAAAGAAGGAGGAGTAGGAGGAGGAGCAGCAGCAGCATGACGACGAGGGAGAAGAGATCGTAACGTTCTCCCATGTTTCTCGTACGAGTTGGACCCTAGCTCATCTCTTGATGCGGCCGAGGAGGCTCATCAAGACTTCTCTTCGGCACTGGGATGATTGGCATTGCCGCCCACCTCCCCTCCACAAAGTCGGGATGCGGGAAAGGGCAAGATCGATAAGATTTTTTTAAAAAAAAAAAAAAAAAAAAAAAAGAGCTCCCCCCTTCCTCTCTCGGCATCTTGCAGGCCAGGAAACGGAAGCGATAATGATCAGCGAGGCGAACCTGGGTCGGGTGACACGCACAAGCCCTTTCTGCACCCTTCCCTTACATTCCCCCATCCCCCTCCTGGGCAAAAAAGGACAAAGTGACAAAGAAGGGAGAGCCAGGCGAAGGAAAACAAGAAGAAATCAAATCCAAGACGAAAAGGGGGGAAGGGGGGAAAGTGGACAACAGAAAACCCGCTCGGTTGGAAATTTTTCTCGGGGTTAGGGCAGGTTAGGGCAGAAACAGGGTGATGGGTCTTTGGGGATGGAACGATTTCGCTTCTCTCTCTTTCCCATCCTCCCCCCTCCCTGATGTTACCTTTTTTTTTTTTTTGGAAGCGAAAGAAAGCCTAGCTCTGGTTTCGGGGTCGGGGTTCACTGCGCCCCGTTCGCCTTCCCCCCCCCTCCGTTGACGATGCGTTGTTCCTCAAACCCGATCGAGGGGCCTTGGAAGGTATCCGTCTCGATGCCTCCGTTGACGAACCCGAACCCCAACGCTTCCCAGTCCGGCATGGTGTAGTTCTGCTGATTGCCCAGGTCGGCGGCCGAGCCGTTGTTCATTCCCACGCTGCTCACGTCGTTGTTGGCGGTTCCGCCGCTGGCGATCCAAGACGCCGCCACCGCCACCGCTACCGCTGCCGCTCCCCCCTCCTGATCTTCCCCGCCACCACCACCACCACCGACCGACGGCCCGAACGCCTGAGAGAACATGTTGGAGAGGTTCGAGTCGAACGTGCCCATGCCAAAGATGTCGGCTCCCTCCACTCCGTACCCCCAACCCGCTGCGTCGCGAAGCTCGGAATCCAGCAGCTTGGCGTACCCGGCCATCTCTCGAGAGTAGTGGGCGTTGAGCGAAGTCGGGCTGTCGCTGTTCAGCAAGCCTCCCAACCCTCCTCCTCCAAAGCCCTCGGGGCTCTTGCCGACCGAGTGGCTCCCCAGTTCGATGCTCAACCCGTGGCTAGGTGAAGACCCAGGAGCCGACGACGACGACGCAGCCGGAGGGCCGACGAGCAACGATGAGCCGCTCCCGACGCTCATCCGGTGCTTTCCCGTAGCGATCATCTCCGAAGTAGGCGTGCCCATCGAAGTGGACGCTGCGCCCGCACCATGCTGGAAGTGGTTCAAGGGGGAGAGGTGGGACGAGGACGAGGGACTCTGGCTCCAAGGTGCTTCCCTTTGTGGGTAAACCGTGGGCTTGGACCGTCCTGCCCCTCCTCCATCAACAGTCGGAGCAGGTCCATGCGATTCGTAGTGCGAGAGGGGCGATTCTTGTGAGGCGCCGACGTTCCCGCTGTACGACAGAGGAATGCCGGGAGCGACAGGATGGCAAGGGGGCATCGAGAGCGACGACGACGGCGCGTTGGGGTAGGTCGGATCAAAGTCGGAGGCGGAGGGTGGTGGCCCATCCGACAGCGAGGCTCCTAAGCCGCCATCGCCTGCCGTCCAAGCCGATGATGACGAGGGTCTCCTCCCGCTCACTCGAGGTGCACCGGCGGCGCTCGAGGGTTCCTGCCTGGGCAGCAGACCGCCACCGTACGTCGCCGCATCGGCTCGCTGCTGCCTGACTCGGAGACCGTGCGCCATCCCCGCCTCTTCTCCGGCGGCGGCTCGTTCGCTCGATTGAGTGCGCACATCGCTCGTCCTGCTGCTCTCCCACGAACGCTCCGCAGCGTTGAGGGGCCTTGGGCGGCTCCACCTCTCCACTGCCGATCCGACGGCGCCACCTTCGTCGGCGTTGGGTTGGACGCCAGGGTTGAGGCCGCTCTTGACCCTCTTGTGCTTTGGTTTGCCGTCGCCGCCGCCCTCGAGCCCCGCCGCCACCCTGTTGATCCTCTTGATGAAGTCGATCGTGGCGCGGAACATGGACTTCAGGCAGCTTCTGCACTTGTCAGCGTTGTGCCACTTCAGGGATTGGAGCACCCTGTCGCTGGCCTTGGCATAGTGGTCCACCTCCTCGACCTTGCTCCTGAAGCCTAGGGCCACGGAGCTCGAAGCCGTCCTGGGATCCGAAGTCGTCTGCTGGCTCCAGATGGCCCAGAGGTAGGATGAGCTGGCCGTGTACACGTTGTGACCCGTCATCCACGTGTAGTTCATCTGACCTTCCCTGGAGAGCAGCTCGTACGTGTCGATGATGAGCCTGCAGCATTCCTCGACGTTAGCCAGGTCTTCCTTGGTCGGGTTTGGGAAGCGAGGGCTGACCGAGTAGATGAGCAGCAGGGTCTGCCGGTAGTTGAGCTCGAGGAAGATGGGGTTGTAGCTGCAGCCGCCGGCCTCGAGCTGCTCCTTGGAGGAAGGGGCCTTCCTCCTCCAGGAGGCGAGCCGGCTCAGCATGTCGACCTTCCACTGCTCGAAATTGTTGAACCGCCTGGGGAGCTCTCCCTGCTGGTGCAGAAGGTTGTGGATCTCGGATTGAAAGATGCGCATCTTGAAGAACGACATCGACACCCAACGGCTCGCGTCCAGCTTGGCCGGCCTTCTCCTCCTTCCGTCCAAGACGAGCCTTTCCCCACCATCCACGCCAAGAGCGGCGAGCGCAGAGGCCGCTTCGGCGCTCTTCCTGTCCGCAACGGCGGCGGCGACGTCATCGCCGTAAGCTTCCTGCAACAGCAGCACTTCGCCGGGTTCCGGTTCGTACTCCATCTGGAGGCATTCGTCGTGCCAGGGCAACTGGACACGGATGTCCGTGTCAGCGATACCGAACGGCCTCCTCAGATGGACGCAGACCTGCCTGTCCAGAGAGTAGGTGCACCAGAACAGCCTTCGTCTCTTCTCGGCCAACGTTTCGCCGCCTTCGGGTCTCACCTCGCTGCTCTCGCTGGCAGCATGCGTCTCGGCGTGGAGCCCGATCCCCGTCGCCAGGCGGAGGGCCACGCCGAGGCAGTACCACACCCCGGGCCGCATCGCCCTCATCATCGAGTAGAGCGCGGTCAGCAGGAGGCACTGCAGCTGCTCCAACGTGTCCCTCCCGTTGATGACGTTCTTGCCGGACAATCCCTGGCCTTCCTTGCTCACCATCATCCTCCTCGGGTCGAGGTACCTCATCGCGGCCTCGTGGTGGTTCTCGGCGCTCGAGTCGGGACGCGTCCAGCTCATGGCTGACGCGATGGCGAGCACCAGATGAAAGAGGTGGCCGTCGGCCGACTCTAGCTCGATCTCGAGCTCGTTCTCGTTCTCGTTCTCGTCGCTCGGGTGCGCGGTGAACGACGGGTGAGTGTGCCCCCTCGCCCTCGCCCTCGCCCTCGCCCTCTCCAAGCCCACCTTGCAGGCTTTCTCGAACCTGGGCATAAAGGTTGCTTGGTTCAGGATGGGGCATTGCGGGTTGACCCTCTGGAAGTAGGCGTCCACGAGCTTTCTGGCCGCAGGTATCGGAGGGAAAGGGGCCGGCTGCGTCGCCTTGGCCGTGTGCTCTGGCGGAGGGACGGTGATGTCGGCGCCCTCGGTCGCCCTGGCGTACTGCAGCGGATCAGCGTCGTCCGTGGGCGACCTATTGCTACCCCTGGATCGAGACCCGGTCGGGGACAGGTACCCGGACTGTGAGGACTGGCCGGAGTCGTTCCTCTCCAAAGCGGGCGGGACCAAATCGCTCTCGTTCCTCGCCTCCGCCTGACCCGCGCCATCCATGACAAGATCTACGCCTGGCCTTTCAACTTCGCCGTCCTTTCTCGATTCGATCCCGGCCGTCGTCTTCGTCGCCGCCGCCCTGGCAGGATCTTCTCGATGGAACGTCTCCACGGGGAAGATCGATGGCAATCTGCCTTCCTCGTAGCTCTTGACCCCTCGCCAATGCCTCAGCCCTTCGCCTCGAGACGAGCTCTTCAACGGGTCCCTCGACCTCGAGTTGGATTGCCCGATCGCTTCGGCCAACAGCTTGGCCGCGGTCAGATCGCTCGAATCGTGCCGCTCGAGTCCTGGTCTGCTCCCCGCCCTTAGTAGATCCGCAGGGCCTGGCAATCGGCCACGCCTTTCGCTGCCGCCTTCGTAGAGGAGTGCAGAGATCGGAGCCACGTTGCCGGTCTGCCCCTGCCCCTGCCCCTGCCCGGCCGGATACCCAGGGGCCGACCTCGAACGCCCATGGACGACATCGCTATCCTCGTACAGCAAAGAGCTGGATGCTCCGAGAAAGTTGGGCCGCCTCTTTTGAGGGCGATCGTTAGCGGAGCCATCCCTCGAATCTCCGAGATCGAACCCTTCAGCGGCACGTTTGTGGGCTGAACGCTCGGGGGGTGTCAGGGCTCGAGTGCCGCCGAACAGAGATGAGCCGTCGCCTTCCATCTTGACGGACGTCGTCGAGGGGGTTTGACGGGCATCTTCCAGCTCCTTTTCCAGCAGTGCAACCCTCTCCTCCAGCTCGGTGATGTAGCTGAGGAAAATCAAGGGAGGGAAGAAAAACAGGAAGAAGAAGAAGAGGAATAAGGAGAAGGAGAAAACGTCAATCTCAGGCCGCCCCGGAGCGGATAGGTGTCTCGCCCATACCCAAGGAACAGGGAGATCTCTTACCTCCTGCTAACTTCTCGGCCCGTAGCTGGGTCCAAGCCTACGCAGACCTCATTCGCCTTGACGCAGGACCCGCAGGAAGGGAAGCCCTGGTCGCACTTGATCTTCTTGGATCGACATCGCTTGCAGACTAGGATCGCCCTAGCCAGCGGCCTCGACGTCTGTTGGAAAGGAGGTTGGTCGAGGTTAGGAGTGCTGGAGCTGGATGGCATGTCCGATTGGCTCTTGACTTGCGCTTTGGCCTTCCTAGGCTTCTTGCTCGCGACCGGGGGCGTTGCGGATGCCTCTGTACCGACCGGCGCAGCAGGGCGGGCGCCCGGAGTTGGAGAGGTGGAGCTGGATGGTTGCGACGTCGGAGAAGGGTACTGTGGTGGCATTTCCAGATTTTGATTCTGATTTTTCTAGACTTTTTCCCTTTCCTTTCCTGTCCTTTCCTTCCTTTTTTTCTTCTTTTTCTCCCAGCCCCCACCCCTCAGCCCCTAGTAGTTCAATGTCGGGGTTCTTTGATCACCAAGCAAAGACTTGTCAAGTGGATGAGTCGCTCTTTTCGGCCCAGCTTGTAGGGTGTGAAAGGATGGCAATGGAGTCAACAGGAGGCAAGCGGGGAAAGGTGTGGAGGATGGAAAGGAGGAGGACGAGAAGCGAGGAAGAAGGTGAGATCAGGAGGAGGAGGAGGAGGAGGGGCAAAGTAGATGTTGACGAGGAACGGAGGAGCAAGATGAGGAAGGAAGCCGGGTCGTGTTGGATGCGTGTCGAGTTGGGTGCTGGGTGGGTGGGCAAAGGCGCGATATGGATTGGGCTGATGGTACAAACAAGCTGGGCGAGAGTCGGTAACAACCCTGCTGGTTTTCTCTCTGCCTGGGTTGGATTCGACCCTTGCTGTTGCCGTCACTTTTTATTAAATTGCTCGCTCCACCCCTCCCCCCCGCCTGAAGTCCCGGGCTTGACACAATGAGGGGGAGGGATGGGAGAAGGGTTTTAAAAAAGAGGGTTTGTAGAAAGGGCTCGGCTGATGGAAGGTGGCTTGGATTTGGCTGAATCGGAAGGGAACGTTGCAGCCCCCGGCCCCCTTTAGGTTTTGGGTTTTTGCGATGTGATGCTGATGACGATGGCGGCTCTCAAGGGAGACCTGTTGACGGAAGGAGGTTGAAGCGGGTGGCTGGCGTCGACTAGAGAAGAGAAAGATGAGAAATAAGCTGCGCAGAGAGAGGGGTGGGAAGGAGATGAAAAAAGGATGAAAAGAGGAGGTAGGGGATGGAGGTTGAAATGAATCAATGAAGAAGGTTTCGCTCGCTTTTCGACGTGGCCTGTCTTGGTTCAGGAAGGAAGGTTCTGCTGTGGAAGAAAGGTGTAAAAATGGCAAGGACCAGAGAGGAAGGGAGCAAGGACAGAGAGAGAGAGAGAGAGAGAGAGAGAGAGAGAGAGAGAGAGAGAGAGGGAGAGAGAGAGAGAGAGGAAGGAGAAGGAGAAGTAGTAGTAGAAGAGGAAGAAGAAGAAGAAGAAGAAAGCTGGTGGTGGGACGATGGGATCGGGATGGTCAGTTGGGTTTCATGCCGAAAGTCGGGTTAGGCATGGGGGGGGGGGGGGAGCGGTTGAGGTTGATCAAGAGTCGGGAAGGGAAGGGATGGGAAGGAGGCGAGGTGGATGAGGACGATGCGAGGGAGAGAGAGAGCTGGTAGAAGGTGTGGTTGGTGTGGTAAACGAGTCACGGTGGCTGCAAGGTTGATGGATCGTAGCAGGTGGAGATCGCCGAGAAGAGGCAGTCCAAATCGCAAGAGGGATTCCCCAGGATGAAGAGATACAGTATCATGGATCCGTTATCGGACCGCGCAACGATGTAAGAATCAATGAACGAATAAAAAATTGAAAAAAAAGAATCCAACAAGTACCTCGCCCCTTGGACCCTCGTTGCGCACCTTTCGTATACCACCGAGTGAGTGGGAGTGGGAGTGGGAGTGGGAGTGGGAGCATGGCAGAGTGTTGTGCAAGTGGTTCGATCCATCCCGTCAACTTGGCTGCCACTGAGGTGCAGCTGTACAGAAGTATCCGGGATGACCCATTCATGATTGTATGCTATCGTTCATGCTCCTTCCGAGTGTGCAAGTACAGAGATTGAGGCCGCCTGAATACTCACACTCAGTGACTCTCGCACAGCGCTGTGAATCTGTGCGTCTCGCTCCTCGACGTGGTTCTTGGTCGGCAAGGATTGTGCTTGCTGCTCACCGTCGAGGGAGACCTGGCAGAGCAGCAGACCAGCGTGGAGCGAGTGGATTGATAATGTGAACTCTGCTGTAACAAGAAAGGTGGTAGATTCGAGTGGGATTCACCCCGACCGCCCGCCGCTTGGCAGGTTGGCTGATAAGGTCACGTGGCTGCAGACCCAATCGCTTCTCTCCCCAAGTCAGCCAAGGTGTGCGCAACAACTCACAACTCGGCAGCTCTCGCTCGGATGCTTCAACCATGGACGAGCAGGAGGCAGCAGGTCCCACTCCCGGCCGGTTCGTCTGATTTTGGCAAGCCGAAGACGATGATGGACGACGAGGGTGGTGGTGGTGGTGGTGGTGGCGGTGGCGATGAATCTCCCTCTCACACTCACGACGAATGATGATTCGATTCTCACTGGCGAGGGGATGTGATTCTTGCCTCTGTATCACTTGGCATCCCTCTGTGATTCACAATTGTTGTGGCTGTGACTTGCCTCTCTCTCTCTCTCTCTCTCTCTCTCTCTCACACACACACACACACACACACACACACGCACACGCACACACGCACACGCACACACGCAGAGGATCACAACCTTGCACCCTTCCTCTTCAGACACGGCTCAAGGTTGGTGTCTCCAATCCAAATCCATCAACGGCTGGTCGAGAGAGGCCCGTGCGGTGGTGCGTAGAACCCAAGAGAGGGCGGGCCTTTCTTCAATCTCTGCGCACATGTTCCTTTCTCCATTTCTCCCTGGGGTCAACGCTGCATGGCTGCGTGTGCGGGTTGCCCCTGCCCACACCCTACAGTCACAAGCCAGTCACTAGGCAGTCACCATCTAGGCAGTCACTAGGCAGTCACTATGGGGTGTGTACGTGCGTGTGTGCGTGCGTGTGTCTCTGTGTGTGTCTCTGTGTGTGTCTCTGCGTGTGTGAGAGTCGATTCACGTGATTGTGTGGGCAGAGAGACACTCGGACCACCACCCACCAAGAGGGCGAAAGCACATCCTCACACAGCAAACGTAGGCATGTGTAGAGCAAGACCAATTTGGGATGATCGTGAGCCATGAGGATCATCGTAGTCACCGCCTTCCTCTCTCCCTCCCTCCCCCTTCCTCTCTCCTTCACACCACACGCACCCCAGCTCTTCTCTCCCTTCCTCTTTGCCCATCTCTTCGATCAGAGCTGGTTGGGAAACGATTCACACACGAACCTCCCCCTCCTCCTCGACCTCCAGGCCCCGACTCGTCCCCTTTCTTTCCTCCGACCAACCATGCCAACCCAACCCACCCAGGCGGGCGAGATCGATTTGGCCGCCCTCGATCAGGCGCTCAACCAGGACGACGACAGACCTTCCTCCTCTTCTCCTCCCGATCGAGTTCAGCCTTACAACCTCGACTCCGCCGAACTGCAGCAGCAGCAGCAGCAAACCGATCCACCCTCATCCGACCCGGCTAACCCGTCCACTCTACCTGATCCGCCCAAGGATCTTCCGGCTTCAAAGCCCCAAACCGAAACCAATGTCGATTCGCCTTCCACCCTCTCGCCCTCTTCTCACAGGTCCCTCTCCCCCACCACCACCGGAACGGCAGCGGAGGCCTCGCCTTCATCCTTCCAGACTACCGCCACCCGTCCTGCCTCCCTCGGCATAGATTCCGAGCAGCAGAACATCCTTACCCCCACCACTCCCTTCAACGCTGCTGCTGCCCAGCCTGCGGCTCCAAGCAAGCCTCTGATCGAGATCAGCAACATGTTCCCAGACCTAGACGCGGACACGATCGCCGCCGTCTTCGCCGCTCGAGGTGGTGACCAAGAGGCAAGTGAGTCTTTACTCGATTTCCTCTCTCCTCTCCTTTCCCCCAACCCTCCTTTCCTTTTCCTCCCACATTCGTTCGGGCCGGGTCCCTTGATCCCCTTCTCCCTCCCCGATCCTCTGACATGACTCGAGAGCCCTTGTTCCCCACCCCCGCTCATCTTTCTGTTCAACAGCCGTCACCGCGCTCCTCCAAATGTCAGATCCATCCTTCAAGCCGAGCAACGCAGAGCAACAGACCGACTCTGACGCGATCCTCGCCCAGACGCTCGCCATGGAAGAGCAGCAAAATCAGATCAGGCTGGCGTCCCAGAGGCAGCAGCAGCAGCAGCAGCAGCAGCAGCAGGCCAGCTTTGGGGGAGGGAGAGGGGGTGGCGGATTCAACAACTTCCTCGGCGGCCTCGGAGCAGGACCGGCCACCTCGGAGCAGCAGCCAAGTTACAACCCTAACAACCTCTCCTACCAGCCGAGGGTCCGCAAGCCGGTCCCCACTCCCGCCGCCAGAGCGGCCTTCCACACCCCTCCACCACCCGGTCTTGACCCGAGCCAGAGCCTCGTCCCAGGTTTGCCAGGTCCTCAGGAGGCAAAGGTCTGGCAGGAAGAGATCAACCGGATGGCAGAGAGCAGCATGGCCAAAGCCGCCTCGACCTTCTCCGCCATCAGGCAAAAGGCCGAGGCCGCCTTTTCCAGCAGCGGCGGCGGTCCACCACCTTTGAACGAGGGCGCTGACGTCCACTCACCGACCGAGGGGGATGGCAGGGCTCGACAAGGCGGCGTTGGCAACCTGTGGAAGTCGGCAACCTCGGGTAGAGGTGGTGCTGGGCAATCCAACCTTGGCGGTGGTGGCCCCGCGGCGAATCGGACCTCGGCCTACTTTGCCAGCTTGGGCAACGCTCTCTCGTCAAGGGGGGGAGCGAATGGCGGTGGCGAATCGGGGACGAAGGAAACGTTTTCGTCGCCTGCCAGGTCCTCGACAATGCCGAGCCCGAGGGGGCTATCCTCTCCAGTCTCACCTCAGATGGGTGACTACGACAAGGACCCGGCGCCCGTAGGAGAGAACGAGCTGGCCAAGATCATTGCGAGGGGGAGGAACGACTCCTCATCCGAGGAGAGGAGGGGTGGCGGCGGAGTCTTGAGCCAACTGGGAGGAAAGGGTAGGGCCTTGGCCGAGAGGTACTCTTCTTCTTCTTCCTCCTCCTCCTCCTCTTCTCCATCTTCCTCGTCCAGACCGGGTCCGGGAGCGGCAAGCACCACCAGGTCCAAGACTCTGGACTCGGTCAACAACCTTAGCGGCTGGGATCAGGCTGGGAGAACAGGCGGCAGCGGCGGCGGCCGGATCAGTCTCAAGGACAACACAAGACCATGGTCCCAAGATGCTAGTGGCGGTCAAGGGGTGACGACGAAGGATCCGATCAGCCTCATGGACGGAGCGGCGGGCAGAGGTCTCACCACCAGCCCCAAGGCCAGGTCAACTCCCGCTACGGCATCCGCTACTGAAGATGGAGGGGATAAGAAGGCGGCGGCGCTCTCCTTCGGGGCTGCCGGCGGTACAGTCGGTCTCTCTGCTGCTGCTGCTGCTGTTGGTGCTGGAGAAAGAGATGAGGATGATCCAGATGGCTCGGACAGCGACGACCTAGAGTACGTCAGCAACCCTTTCGAGGACGAGGATTGAAAAGAGATGGGGATGTTGGGGAACCGTGCGGACCTCTCGCCCTCATCCAACTTTCCCTTGTCTATTGCTGGCAAGTGGGAGTGAGATCTTCCCCATCGGCCACTTCACCCCCCTCCCTCTCTTCTTCCAGTTGTACATAATATCCATCTTCACAAACTCGGCCCCTCCTTGCACTACGAACGACGAAGACGACGACCATGTAGACGCTGTGAAGGATTTTCGGGGGGGATGGGGATGGGGGTAACAACATTTGACTCTGGAGCCATTGTGGGTTGAGGGAATCCAACCTGGCATGCGAGAAGGAAAGAGAGAGAAAGGTGGGGGGAGGGGAGAGGAGGAGGATCGGCCCACATATGTGGTTCCATCCCAAGTAAATTTTGCACCGTGAATTCGTGATTGTGGCACGTGACTCCTTCTCCTTCCCCCTCTCACCGGATCCAACTCTAAAGCGGGATCCGGCAATGAAGTGGAAAATCAACCCCCCCCCATCCCCCCACAAAGTCAGAGTGTTGCGGAGTTTACACATTCCTCCCCGGCTTCCGTTTCTTCCCCCACACCGGAACGCAAATCTCGCTCTTTCTCCCTCCCTACCACCATCCTCAACCTTTTCCGGATTCGCTGCTACCTCACTTCACGTCCTTCCTTCTCCGCCTTTCATCCGCTTCCAATCCTTCTCTCCCCCCCCCCCCCCCCCCCCCCCCCCCCCCCCCCCCCCCCCCCCCCCCCCCCCCCCCCCCCCCCCCCCCCCCCCTCCCTTTTTACTCCCTTTACGCTCCTTTTGCGTTTCCCAGGCCAGCCACAAGGTGGTTGAACCAAGTGGTCATCGGTAGAAGCAGAAGAAGAAAGGAAGAAAGGAAGGAGCAAAGTGGGGGGGAAGAAAGAAAAACCAAACCTCCAAAAGGGATGAGACAAACCAAAGTGGTGATCCCCTTCAAGGGCTCGAGCTCGAAGTCGAACATCAGCGATGAAGGGTTCTCGATTGTCGGCATCCTAGCGCAGAAGGATCTCGAGGATAGAGGACCGGTATCACCTTCGTCTCCTTCCTCCTCCTACATCATCGAGGAGGTGGACGTCTCGAAGACGAGAGGCAGGAATCTGGCTCTCCTCCTACATGGAGTGCTATCGCACAAGGATCAGACCTACCACCGTAGGCTGGTCCAGGAGCTGGATGTGGACTCGTTCCGATTCGACTTCAGGGCCAACCACGAATCCCCAGGTCCTTGGTCCATGTCCTCCTTCGAGCAAGACCTCGAGGACCTCGACGTCGTCCTCGACTACCTGAGGAACCACCTCGGCTACCGCGTTCAGATCCTCATCGCTCACTCGAGGGGAGCCATCGACGCCTTCACCTACCTTTCCCGAAACTCTCACGATCGAGCCCCTCCCAACCTGAGGATCCCTTACTTTGTCGCGCTCGGTGCGAGGTGGAGGATGAATGTGAGTCTGGGAGCATCTCCTTCCTTCCTCTATCTCCCTTCCTCTATTTCTCCTTACCCACTACCTCCCCCCCTTTCTGATCTCTTTCCCTCCCCCTTACTACACTGGATTTCCATTCCCCCTGTCGAATCAAAAAAAAAATGAACAAAAACCATCCCCGAAATAGAGGATCCATGGTGAGTGGTCGCTTTGAGTTCACCTCTGAACGTAGAGGTCCACCCCCACCTCCCCCCCTGTTGGTTGGTTGGTTGGCTGGCTGGGTTTCAATGATGTTTTTGAGCGCTGCAAAAAAAACAAGGAAGGAAACCCCATCACCCCTTTCCCCTTTCAAAAGTCAACTCAGGGGCCCGACACCGACCTGACGCTCTCTTTCTGCCCTCCCTAACCCCCCTACCCCTCTCCTTCCATCTCTACACCCATCCCTTGCAAAAATGGATTTCACCCCCCTTTGTTGATTTCGCTGTCAAGATCGCGATGACACGTACAGGAAAGCGTTCGAGACCGAGGGTTTCTACCGTTGGAAGGTCAAGGTGGCGGGTCAAGTCAAGGAGGTCAAGATCTACCCCGAACAGGTGGAGCAGTTCGCTCAGTACCGGATGGACCTCGTCGTTCAACGATTCCCAACCAAAACTGACACGTGAGAGTCTCGAAGGATCAGAGAGATGGAAGGTTGGGCGCCGTGCGTGTGTGCTTTCCCCCGAAAAGAAGGAGAAAGAAAGCTGAAAGCCCCCCCCCCCCCCCCCCCCCCCGCTCAGCCTCTTGATCCACGGTACTGGTGACAAGACGGTCCCTCCCGCCGACGCGGCTTACTTTGCCAACGAGTTGACTTCGAAGGTCAGGAGGCCAGGTTCGTTCCGTATGCACATGGTGGACGAGGCGGATCACAACTTTCAAGGTCACTACGAGGAGGTGGTCAGGGTGATCGTCGAGTGGTTCGAGGAGAGGAGGAGGTTGGAAGGTTTGGGGGAGGGAGCTGGAGCCATCTGGGAGAGGGAGTTGGCTGAAGAGAACGAACAATCCCTGACTACCACCACCACCACCGCCACCCCCATCCCCTCCACTGTCGTGGATCAGGGATCGCTTCTTCAGTCCAGTTGGGACGAGGCCAGGCGTGGTGGTGGTGATGCCAAGGGGAAGCTTTGATGGCAACGAAGAAGGGAATAACCTCGCATTCAATGCGGATTGCATACACCCCTTCCCACCCCCAACACACACACGCACACACCTTCGCATTTCATGTGTTTTCTTATTGAGGCTAAAGGAATAGAGCTGTCACTCTCACGCCAACGATAGACAGAGAGAGAGGGGGAGAGAAGGGAGAGAGAGGAGAGAGAGGAGAGGGAGAAGGAGAGAGAGAGCGTGTGTATATGGTTCCAACTTTGCCTCAGCGATCATCCTGTGGGTGTGATCAGATTCGGCCCCGATCCTACTCTTGCCGATGTTGGAACGGGTGGCAAAGGAAGTGGGGAGAAGCGGTAAAGGGATTTCGCTTTGGGAAAAGAGGGTTCTAGCTGGAGAGGCCAGTTGGTGCGGGAGGGAGAGAGTGGGGACTCGACCACATGTGATGATCACTCACTATTTTTTAGGGTCTCGAGGAGAGTTTACTTTGGTGGAAAACGATCCAAGCTTGAGGGGTGAAAAAGAGGGCGGTTGGGAAGGAGGGGAAGGCACGCACGGCACCAACCTCCTCCTCCTCCACTCGTTCACTCGTAGAATCGGTTTACATACGGCAAGTGGTTTATGAACATCTGCATTACAGGGGCAGGGGACCGAACTAGAGAGATTTGAAAGACCCGGTGGACGAGTGTGGTAGAGAACAACACCGCCACTCGACCCCTCCAACGTTTGTGAATAGGAGACGTGCAGGAGCGCTGTATCCAAACATGTCACCGTGACTCTTTTTTGTATTCGGAAGTGGATCGATTCCCTTTTGCCAAGGGAGAAGCTGGACGGACGCACTGGTGGAGAGCAAGTCAGCCCGGAAAAAGCTAAACCCACGGAGCCCCTTGGGAAGGGCTGATGAAGCGAGATAGAATATTATTAGATACTATCAAAAATCATTGATCGAGGAACAACGTCGAGGTGGGTGGCCGACGTAGGCATGAACTCGAGAATAGAAAGGAAGATACACTAATGATTGTACAGACTGCATGTCTAAATCCACTACCACTCACTGACCCCCGCATAGCCAGCCCAGCTTGCTCCTCCACCACACACAGCCTTCTTCTCTCCCTCCCCCCGCCACCACTCAAGACCACCACTGCCGCCTGACTGGCTCGATCGGCCCCCATCCTTCCTTCTTCGGCAACCCCCAACAACCTCTCTCTTCTTCTCTCCCTCTCCTTCTCTCTACCTTTCTCCTCGTCCAACCTTCCTCTCACCTCCCTCCTTCTCTCCCTTACACAGCATACACACACTCGCAAGCATCACCAGCAAGCCGCGGCACCAACTCCAGACGGAGCAGAGAGCAAGAAGCAGCGGAGCGCGCGAGAGAGAAAGAGAGAGGGAGAAGAAGGTTGACTAAAAGTTAGTCGAGAGATAGACGAGGCCCACCTCCTTCGGTGGTCAGTCACTTTTCCCCTTCCCACTCGCCACAGCTTTCCCATCGCTCACTCAACCTCAGCCCCCGAACCCTTGGGAATGTCTTCCTACCCTTTCGTCGGCAACCCCTACGCTCAGTCCTCGGTCGACAAAAACCATCGCGACCCTTACTCGACCTCCTCATCAAATCAGTACGCCGCACCTTACCCTCCCCACCCTTCCCACTCGCACGCCGGCCACCAAGACGGCGACGACGTGGACGACTACATCGACTCGAGGGAAAGGTATCACGAAGACCAAGTCTACCACAAGTCTGGCGGAATCGACTCGCCCACCGGTGGACCAGCTGCCTCGCAAGGGTACGACGGAGGAGCGGCGGCCACCATGCCAGTGACGGACGAAAAGTACATGGCCAGGGAGGAGGATGACAGGTCTGCCTCGGCTTACAGGGGCAACAGCATCTGGTCCCAAGCGGACAGAGGCGCCTTTAAGGAGAGGAGCGTCCCCGCGAGATGTTTCAGGTGGGTTTGTACAGTGGCCTCGCCCCTCGCCCTCGCTTTCAGCGTGATCACAAGGCGACTCGAACCTGACTCCAAAGCCGTCCCCTAACCTTTCCCTTCCACACCAACCCCCACCGCCGATTACCTTGACCCTTTCCACCCCTTCCCCCTTGACAGGGTCATCTTTTGCGTCCTGATCATCGCCATCATCTTTGTCCTATCGATCGTATGCCTGATCGTCACGTTCGCGAGACCACCCAACGTGGCCATCACCGGAGTCGGCGTCCCGAGCCAATCCGGTGTCAGCTACACGAACGGCGCCTTCTCGTTCAACGTCACCGTCGACATCACCGTCTCGAACCCCAACTCGATCTCCGCCACCGTCAAGAAGCTCTCGGCCAAGGCGTACGACAAGGCGGACAGGTCGACGTCGGTCGGGAGCGGCGAGATCAGGAACAAGAAGATCTCGCCTCACCTCAACACGACGATCGAGTTCCCCTTCCAGATCAAGTACGACCAGAGTCAGGACACGGACTACAGCATCATCAAGGACATTGCGGCCAAGTGCGGCATCGGAGGTGGCGCCACCTCCAACCTCGAGTTCACGCTCGACGTGAGCCTCGACATTTCCGTCCTCAGCATCGCCATCCCGGTCTCGTTCAGTCACGACGTCTCGTTCGCTTGCCCCCTCTCCGGATCTAGCCTCGAACAGGCCCTCGGCAACCTGGGGTCCATCCTCGGTGGCTCTCTATCGACAAGGTCGACGACAGCCTCGCGCAGGATGACCTTGACCGAATCGGCGTGGGAGGGGCGGGAGGCGAACACGCCGCGGAATGCGGCCCTCTTTGACGAGAGGGGGGAGCCTTCCACCTTTGCCAAGGTGATGGCGGCGACGGACGCCTTGGTGAGGAGGTATGCCGGGCTCAAAAAGGGAGAGCTGGCCCACGATTCGCTCTGATGAGAAAGCGTCCCCGTCACCTTTGTTCCTCTTCTCTTATCCTTTCCTCCTTTTCTTTTTTTTTCTTTTTTTCTTTTTCTTCCCCTCCCCTCCCCCTTCTTTTTTTGCCTCCACCTCAACCCTCATGAAAATCTACAAACACGCTCACGACGCGATGCACGCCGTGTGACCTTGCCCCAGAGAACCGGAGCATGTAATCAAGTCTCCCCCCCCTCCCATCCCGCCCTCTTCCGCTTTTCCCTGTCGATGAATATGGAACTCCATGGACGATGAGTAACGTTTACACTGTTGATTTCGATCCTCGCACATGCACTGAAAACGGAGGAGATGCTCGCCCAGCTTGCTTTAATGTGCCTTGGCGCTTGCGGCTTGAGACGCTTGGGGGGGGGGGGGTCACTCGGTTCGTTGCGTTCCTCGCATCGCATTGGGAGGAAGGTTCTCTGGCCACCAATCTCCTCTGAATTCACTTTGGAATAAAGGCTGGTGGGCTCTCTCCGAGGTGTCCCTGGTGGTCTCAATCGGATGGTGCTGGTGGTTGATTGTGTTGGACATTTTGCATGCCAAGATGAGCGACTCCACCTCGCTCTGCACACACGTAGAACAACTTCTGTTTGGAGTGAAATCACGTGATATTATTCAACACCGAAGAGCGTACACAAAAAAAAAACACATGGATTATGAATACAAGTAACATGGCATGCATGAGCCAAGCTGTGTGCGAAATCGAATGCGCTGGCTGGCTTCGGTTTCGCCCTTCCCCGTCGTCTGACGTTTGGCCTCTTATGACAGACGGGTGGAAAGAACGTCAGTGCGTCGTCGTCGTCGTCGTCGTTCTTTTGTTGTTGGATTCACCACGGGCATTCAATCACGCTTCCCTTGCCTTCTCCAGATCATCCCCCTCTCTCTGCCCCTCTCTCTTCCCCAACTCTTCCCCCCTTCGTGACGCCTTGTTCTTCAGGAAAGGAACGAAGAAGAGAAGAAGAAAGGAAAAAAGAAAGAAAGAAAGGAAACAAATAGGGAACAAGACGGGTCACAGATCCTCTTGGGAGAGGGTGCTTCTTTCCTTGTCTCTGGTGACTGCCCGTTCACCTTCTTCTCCTCCTCCTCCTCCTCTCCTCTTCCTCCTTCGTCTCCCACCCCCCTTAGTCAATCTCCCACTGCCACCACCGCCACCGTCACCCTCATCTATTCTATCCTTCTTTGGAAGCCATCATCATCATCTACTCGCAGTGGCGTTCTAGCAGCTGAGAAAAGAGCCAGCAACGTGGCAAGATCGATTTCTCACACTGGTCTTGCCCATCTTCGCTTCACCTTCCTTTTTTTTTTTTTTTTTTTT
>KZ820204.1:0-18477 GCA_003144235.1 Violaceomyces palustris | reverse complement strand
GGAAGGGGTGGTGGGATCGCCTTGAATCATAATTGGGCGAGAGCAAGTTGGGATGAGCGTGGACCACTCAACATGAATCTTTTTCACGAGTCGGAGCCATGCTACAATCGAAGTTAACACCTGCATCATAGTCATCGTACCTTTGACTCATGACTATATTCGGTAACACCGTTCCCTTGCCCTGTGGATTCACAGTTGGCTGATACATTCATGATTGTGGGTCAATAGTAAGATAGTTCGAAAGCAATCATAGATGACGAATATGACTGTACTTATTCATCAAATACCTATTAATTTTTTTAAAGTGACAGCTTTTAATCAACTAGCCCTTAACTTTTGGGTAGCACGAACAAAAGAGCGATAAAGGCCAGGGATCTTGATTATCAACTCTCAAGTCCCTGCGATTACTCGCGATTATGCCTTGGACATGCGTATAATATGATCTAATCACACCCCCAAAATTCAACTCGGATCCACTGTCTCTGTGAATACCAACTCGTCTCTTTTACGACCTGTGACTTGCTCCAAACCGAGCGAACCACTCGGGGCACTGGTGATTGTGATCCATGATTGTTATCCATGATTCATGATTTTGCAGCTGGGCTACTCCCCTTCACTCACATGTAAACCCGCAATCCTCCAGTTCAGCCTTCATAGTAATAGAGTTGTTACGAGTCATGAGTGTGAGCACATTCGAGGTTCTTCGGATTTGTTGGCGATCCAACAAATCTTTAAGCCTACAGTCAGAGTATGATCAGGGTCATGAGCGAGTAGTATCACGGATACACATCACCCTGTGACTTTACCCCTTTCCATACGATCCCTCGTTCAAAGTAGTATTGGTGACTTCTCGACTCAACTGTTCCGTGCCCCGCCCTCCACCAACGACACTTTCCCGACCCCTGGACAGACCAATTTTTTTGACTTGTCGCCATGGCCTCTATGATTTCTTCCATTTTCGGGTCCCACACACCCAGCCTTGGCTCGCATTGCAAACCCGGAGCGGGTTCACGAGGAAGATATGGTAGTAGGCAAAGGAGAGTTGTGATTCCGTGAAGGTCAAGCCAGGGAGGCAATTCGGTGTCCAGGCAAAGTTCGACCTCCAACATGATCATGAATATGGATTCGATCCACAGTTGTACTCATGACTCTGCTACCTATGATCGGTACTGGCTTCCTGTCAACCAGGGTATCTTTGGTGATTGCTTACTTTTAGCGAATGCGATTGTGTTGATCTCTAAGTCCAAAGTACATACACCGAGCCAGCAGTTACATTCTAAATCTTACTCCAGGGCAGGGCGCAGTAAAACGGAAATAATGAGAATGGTCTAAATCCACTAGCAACAACCCCCCCCCACGCTCATCGTTGTGAACCATCAGGAGGGCAAGGCTCCACCCGATCTACAGCACCCGACTTCTTCCATCGTACGCATGTGCAGCCCATCTTTCCCCGGACCCCGCATGTGGACTGTGAGACCATGGATCCGAAAAGGCCGGCCAAGCTCGGGGCGATCAAGGATCAGGAAGAAGTAAGGGAAACGAATCCGAATGATGAACTCTCTCTTGACTTGCCTTCCAGAGAGGGGCAGTTTCGACGAGTGAAGGACGACAAAGGAGAGCACGCCCGATGAAATGTCGTGAGACGTCTTACCCCGATTAAACACACCTCTGCGAACCAACCAACCAACCCCAACACAAACACCCGCCCCCTGCCGCAGCCTTTGTGCCAAATTATGACTGAGTGTGCACACACTACAAGGAAACCCGTACCAACCCATCCATGTCGCGCCAACTTGGGCATCACCCAAACTTGTGACTCTGACCGACATTCGAAAAAAGGGCAATCCCTCACTGACTAGCCTCGCCCGTCTTCGTACTTCCTTCTAATCGTTCGATAAAACAGGCCCTCCCAACCCCGAAAGAGAAGGGGAAGGTAATTGATGAAAAAGAAGGACAAAGGTGAAAGTTGAACCAAAGTGAAGGAGGCAATTCTAGCGGACACCTTCCTGCTGGCTGTCTTCAGAGGAGGCAACCTTAGGAGAAAAAATTGAGTACAAAGTCGGTCACAGGCAACAGGCAGGAGAAACCAATCGGTGGAAGCCGAGTCTGGGCCGGAGGGAGTCCCTGATGGTTCAGGCATTCCCTTCTACTTGATAGCAGCAGAGGAAGAGGAGGCACGAGCGAAAACTGAATGTTCTTCTTCGGAAAGATGTCGTCAGTCCAAGTAGTCATGGGTGTGGATTTTGTCCTCCCTGTCGCATCGAACGATGAAAATCTCTCCGTCGATAATCAACTCTCTAGACTTTGAGTTTAAGGGTCCATATGGGATGTCTAAGTAGGGCTTTAACGCGGGTTGACGTACAGTACATACAGTCATGAGTTGTGACTTGTTAATGAGGATGCAGCCTTAGTTAAAGAATAAATAATGCAAATGCAGGACGCGGTGAGTGTTACAAGAAGGAACGAAAACAAAGATCACACACATGCAGTGCATCGGTACATCCCTTCGTTGCGGACGTGACTCGATATGCCGACACACAAGAGATCTTGGAAGTTGTAGGTGGGCTGGTATGATCTTGGAGGGTTTTGTTGAGGGATTGATCTTGTACCCAGACAGCGTTGGCGAGAGTACTCAAGAAAAGAGGGATCCCATCTTTACACCCCCTGTCCGCAGAGGTAGCCTGGATCATTATGTACTTTGCTTCCCCAGCACTTATCTCTGACCACCGTACCCAATCAATTTTGCCATCCTCCTTCCAGCCTTCCCCCCCCCCCCAAAAAAAAAAGAAAAGAAAGAAAAAAAAAGGGAAATAAAAGACAAAAAGTAAGAGTTTGCATACCCCGATGGCCGGGCCGATCAACATGCGTCGAATGTTTCTTAAAAAAAAAAAAAGCCTGTGAATAATGTTTGCAGCACTTGTGGGTGGAGCTGGTGAGTGCGTTGAGTTGCTCGAGTTGCTAGTTGGCGTTGGTAGTAGAGAAGATGTAAAAAACCGGCGACCTTGTCTGAAGAAGGTCAGTGCGAGATAATCAGATTTTTAGGTTCAAGATGAACGTGTCCTTTTAAGGTCTACAAAAAGCAGAAAAAAGGTCGCAAAAGAGGAACAAAAAATCGACGGAAAATGCTACTGTCATGGTCGCTGACGTACAGTATGTATACATCTCTTCCCAGAGATTTCCAACCGAACAGAACGCCAGCTGCAGAGCTGTCGTTATCGAGAGGTTGCACTGACCACGGGGCATGGCGGTCTAAAACGACACTAGCGAAAAGGAACAGGAGGAAACGGGAGACACCAAGGGGCGGGTAGGGTTGGTGCTGGCGTTGGGCGAGGAGATTTGGACAAAAGTACGGAGGATTTCGAGCAAACAGTGATCGGTGTTGGGACTTGCTCAACTCAGTCCGGCCAGGAAGCAGATTGCAAGATTATTCGATCGTCATCATACGATTCATCATAATACCCGCCAAGTACCTGAAGTCGACGTATAGCAACAAATGAAGATGGGGATACTGTATCATCAGCAGCACGACTTTTTCGACGGTCGACCAGGTTGGCATTCAGAGTCGGGGTGCGAGATCGCTTTCACAAGGGATACAGGTGCGGTTTTATAGTCTCAGTCTATGCTAAAGACAGGAAGACGAACCAGACACGGGTTCACAAACCCTTTCCATAATTGCCCTTACTGTTACGCCACGCAAGTAACGGACGGAAGTGGAAAAGATTATCAGCATAATCGATAGTGAATCGTCCCAGAGATGGAGCAAACGGCAAAGAGGGGGCTGAGGTTGGGCCTCAAAGGGGGTTTGAGGGGAATTGTCGGAAAGGCTTACATGTAAAAGTCTTGTAGTTGCTTGACGATCTTCTCGAGAGCACTCAGCCATCGCTCGAGCTCCTCGTCCACCTTTTCTGGCGGGGAGCCAAGCTTGGCGTAAAAGTCTTTCCTGAAAGGACACGCCTTCATCGCGAGCTTCGAAAGACGCCAAAGGGAAGAAGTGCAAGGTCCGAGTCAAGGAGACCCAGATGAATGTCAGGAAACGGGGGCAGTATTCAGGTGCCGCAGCGGCTCCAAAGGCACTCACAGAAAAAATGGGTCGAACGACGAAGCTATGGTGAGGTCGAAGGCTCGTTTCATAAGCCTTGGTAAAGCTCGCCGCGAGCTCCTCCGACTTGTCGTTCCTCGACCTTCGCAGAGCCTGAGCAGTGAAGTCGAGACCCCTGTCACCATGGCAAGGAATTTCGAAAACCGATTCGAATCAGCCTCAGATGACGCGGTTAGAGAAAGATGAAAGATGAGCCAGCCATCAAACCTACCTCAAGAGCCACATTAATCCTTCGGTGGCAGTCCTCTTCTTGTCACCTGGCTTGCCCTCATTTGCCACCAATTTTTCCAGCGTGCCCGATAAATCTGGTCCTGTGGAAAGGAGACGTTCGCGGATTTTCTGTAGAGGAAGGAGTGGTTCGAGGAGAGAAAAGAATAAGGGATGAAAAATTTAAATATGTAAGAAAAACAAAACAAAGAGTGGCGAGTAAGTACCACTAACTTCTCATCGAGCGGCCTTTTGCTTTACATGCTGGATCCTTGGCCCACATTGAACCAGATGGGCCATTCCACTCCACATCCCGGCCAGAGCAATGCTCTCCGGGGATGGTTCCGCGTATATAGTCCTATCGCATCACAAAGCCTTCTCACCTTTATATTACCATTCATATCATTCTGGACGACGGAAAAGGCAGAGCTTCCCAGAAGGTCGAAGAGCTTCACAAGGCCCTCGGTGGCCTCCAAGAAGGCCGATGTGTCCACGCCCTCACCTGTGACCGGGACGTCGGCGTAGGACTGTTTTGGATGCGCAGAGGCCGAAGGTGTCGAGGCGGAGAAGAGGAAGGTCAGATCGTTTTCACATTGCCAGAATAGGACGGACTATGCAGGGAAGAGAAGGTAGGGGATTGGGGGGGAGGCGGGGTGTTGGGCAAGCTTGCACCTTGCAAACTCACCTTCTTGACAGTGTCGAAATAGGTGGCCATGATGGAAGGCAGCGCGGTTGGGTGAAGTAAATATGAGGGTGACGAAAAGAAAAGTGCAGAGCGAGACCTGGTTTTCCACTCTTACTCTGGTTGAGAAAAGAGGGCTTGGTTGGGTTCTAGAGATGCGCGATTTTGCGGAGAGGAGAAAGATGATGTAGGTGAAGGTGATGGTTTGTTGGATGAGGGGACGATTTAAACCAGCTTCTGCGTGCTGGAAGGAAAGAGATCAATGTAGGCGGGGATGGTGTTGGTCTGTTCGCGACGCATTAAATGAATAACGAAGTCCAAGTGGGGGGTGCGGGTCTGGACTCTGGACCCCTCACCCTCTTCAACCTTTGCCTCTTGGAAAAGGTTGCATATGCAGGATGAGCAGCAGTAATGAATATGAGAGAGAGAGAGAGAGAGAGAGAGAGAGTGAGAGAGAGAGAGAGAGGGAGAGCATTCACTCGATACGCCCCAGTTGTCAGTTCTCTCAAACGACACTCACAGTGAGACTACCCTCACTTAAACCTCTTCTCCTCCTCCGTCCATGTGCAGAGGAAAGCAGGGAGATCAAGCCAGACTCCCATCCGGCGACCATGGGTCCAGTGGTTCTGAGGTTGCTGTGATTCACCGTCATTCTTTATCCTGAGTGCATGAAAAGCTTAACATCTTGATCGAATGTGCGACTTGGTCTCAGGAAAGAGCTTCAGTGCATACCCTTCATCCGAAAGGACACCTAAAGAGAAAACAAAGAAAAGAGCAAAAGAAAGAAATTCCAAGCAAATGTGGAAGGCAGGGAAAAAGAAAGGAAAGAAAGCGGTGACCAGTCGCAGGCATTCGCAAGTAAATAACTAGGTCATCGGGTGAGAGAGCATCCTGAACTCCACCGCGCCAAAGCTCTTAGCCGCTGAGTACGGAGGTGGGGATAAACTCTGGCATCGCTGGTAGGCTTCATTTCCCCAGGGATCAGGATCTGCTCGTTCGTCGTTTTGGATCAGACGAGCGGACCGTGACGGCCCTGTTGCCGCACAATCCAAAGTGCAAAAGTCGTCGCCTGCCATGATCTCAACCTAGCCTTGAGGTGGATCCATCACCCAACACTGATTACGACAGGAATCGAGATCAAAGTTGTATCAAGAGAGCGGGGGGTGAAGCTCAAGGGGGATCGAGAAGGAGACGAATGAAAACTTGACAATCACGACTTTGACGATGTTCACACCCTCCCCCCCCCCCACCCATCTTAGATCTGAACCGAGATCCAACTTTGTCTTTCGTTAACCTCCAAGTAGGTGGGTTGTAAGCGCGCATGGTCGAGCCCAAATCGACTTCACCCAAACACATGGTGAGCGGAAGTAATCCGGGTTCACATGTATGGATAATGTCCTAATGTATGTTGTGCACGAACATACAGTACAATACAGACAGTTCTCATGGCTAAGTCTCGCACTGGCACTGGTACTCACACTCACACTCACACTCACACTCACCACTTGGCTAGGCTGCATGTGACCAGAGCCTGGCAGAGCCTGGGGGTGTGTGGGTATCAACTCACTCAAAGCTGTTGCCAGGAAGGCACGCTTGTCCTTTTTTCGCGTAAATGGAGTGTGTGGATTAGGATGATTCATGTTTCTTATCGGAGTGGAGTTTGGTATCCCACTTTGCGATCGAATGGTGACTTGAAAAACTAAGGATAGATGCAAAAAGTAACACGAAAAAAGGCACGTCCCGCGAACCGCGAGACCGTTGGTGATCGCTCCTGTAAAGAGGAAGGGAGCCGGGGGAGAGACGCGTCGCGCGAGCTTTGTAGCTGGAAAAAGCGTGCCCGTTGCCACCCAAGGTGCCGAGCATCAGAGTCAGAACGGTCAAGAGCATGAATGAGAGGGAGAGGGAAGCCGCGGCGTGGTTCGTTGTTCGACCTTGAACCACGATTCCACTCGAGTCTGATTCCTGATTCAGTCAGTTCCTCCCCTCCCCCCTCCTGCCAACCTCCCCTCTCTCTCCCATGACACCTTGATCTAACTCCTAAAACTGCATAACCCCACCCCCCTACCCCCTTGGCTTCCCGCCTCCATCCTCATCTCTATCACCCTTCCCCACTTCCATTCACTCCCACCTCACGTCTTCTTCTTCTCGCCCTGGTCCTGGTCCTCAGCCCGCCTCGCGACATCGGCCAAGCTCAACCGCCTTCCAGAAGCCAACTCACCTTCCTCCCTTGCTCACCTCGACAACTCCAAAGAGGAAAGCACACGCAGGACGTCGACAAAGACCAGTCGTGCCAAAAGAGAGATAGAGAGGAGAAAAGGAGAGCAAGATCCAAAAGCAAACGAGGAAAAGCTAGCGAGGCCCTGGAGTATGAGCGTGCTTGCTCCTCCACCATCTCCTTCACATTCGTCAACTTTTGATTGCATCATGATCGACTCTGATGTCAACGCCGAACGAATGAAGCAAAGGACCCTTGACTCGGATACCCGCAAGAGGAAGGCACCGATCCAATGCCAGGAGGAAAGAAACGGAACTCCTTCTTCACCTCGGTCTCCTCAAAAGGCTAACCCCGATGACTCGGTCGACTCCTCCCAACAGGCTCGGAAGAAGACGAAAAATGGTAGGTTCAGCCGTTCTCGTTCGTTTCCAGATGCTGTGCCCGCTTGCAAAGATTTTCTTTTTTTAACGGCTTTCAACCCTCCCTATCGGCAACAATCCGGACCTTGCAGACCCCTTCCTCGTTGAGCTCAAGGGCGGTAAACTTGTTCTTAAGCAGAAAGCTTTCAACTGGGCGCAAACACTGCCTGTTTTACAAGGTATGCACAGGGTACTCTTTCCCCCATCGGTCTCTTTTTCTTACTTTCGAGCTGACCAGCTTACTTCCTTTGTTTGTTTTCTTTCTATTTTTACTGCCTTCCCGCGCACGCTCTCGCTACACCTCAGCAATCATTGCCTTTCAGACTTTCATCGCATCGAAGAAGGATGTCAAGGAGATTCCCAGAGAGCATTTGCATGTCGTTGCTAAGCTTGTTCAAGAAAGGTGAGCTCCGCGTCCAAGGCGAAATGACAAGCGCCTTAACGTATCCTGTAAGCATTGCTCTGCTTTGATCTTAAAGCCAATTCTATCCCTCCTCTGACACACAGCGATAAGACTTTAACGGAATTGGCCAAAAATGTCAAGAGTGCCCTGATTCCCGAGGTAGACTTCGGGTCAGAAGATAGCCAGGGTTCCAGCGATGGTTCAAGCACAAAGCTAACGCTTGCAAGCATTCAAGCCGCCATTACGTCAGTTGCTGAAAGGAAAAACTACGGTCTCGATCCGTCCAGCATATCTACAACCTCCGAGACTGTCACATGTGACTCACAGCTGCCGGCTGGACTGCAAGTGTGGCGATGGGAAGTGACAGATGTCAACTTGCTCCCGAAAGAGAATCTAGAAAAACTCCTTGCCAGAAGGTCGGAGAGGCAGATCGCCAAGGGTCAAGCTGAAGCCATCTTTTCCACTTTGTCAGAAAGTGAAAAGAAGGCTCTCCTGACCAAGAGGAAAGGGAGATCGGGAGCAATGCTCGCTTCTTTTCCGGATGAATCATCTGCCAGTGCTTCGAAAGTGACTTTTTCGAAAGACGAGGTAATTGTCATTGATGATGACGACGACAACGATGATGAAGGAGCTGCTTTGAAATCTTCTGAGGCTCTGAAGGAGTCAGTGAGACAAGAAAAGTCGAATCATTGCGGGGTCAGGGAACGAGGCGAGAAAGCAGAAGAGCATTTCGGCTTCTCTACACCTAAAGACAGGCGGAAAGGCAAAGAAACAGTGGAATTATCTCCGGAGAAGCTCAAAGAGATCGAGGAGAGAGAGCAAGCCAAGCTGGGCCGGGTCAAGGCTAGAGAAGCAAAGAAGGCAGAGAAGGAAGCGAAAGAGGCGGAGAAGCTTAAAGCCAAGGAGTCGCAAAAGAAACAAGCTAGCTTCTTCAGTGCTTTTATCCGCGCGAAATCCCCCACCAAGGATATCAAACCTTCACATCCTACTCCCCAGAACGACTTTCAAAGGACTTTCCTACCATGCCAGTATAAAGATCTCGCTCCGATCAACAGATTTGCCAAGCCACAAACTGAGATCCAAGTGGGTGCGAGCGACAAGACGAAAGAGGAACTCCTCCAAGAGTTCAAGTGCAGAGCGAGGCGCCGCAGAGCGGCCCAACCCCTTTCTAGGAGAGGTGTTCACCCACCCATCAGCGTACGCGATATCAAGCGCATTGTGACAGAATCCGACATTTTGGGCGGGAATGCTATCGAGGAGGCGAAGAAGTCTCTGGAGGCTCTGAAGGACCAAAACAAGATCCAAGTCAAGCTCCTTCAATTCGAGTCAGACAGGAGACCTGGATGGTATGGTGAGTCCTCTACCACTGCCGGGTCATGGTTCCAAAGCATTGGGAGCGATTTCTGACACACATGTTCTTCCAAACACATAGGAACGTGGACTCGATCGACCAACCTAATAGGCCCTCGAAGGCCCCTAGGTCAGGACCCAGTCGCGTTAGACTATAATTATGACAGTGATGCTGACTGGGAAGAACTTGGCCAAGTCGAAGGCGATGACCTTCAGGAAGTCGATAACGAAGACCGGGACGAGAGCGGGGATTCTGAAGTCGACTCGGAGCTGGACGAATGGCTCGAAGACGACCTTGAGATGGAGGAGATAGAGGAAGAGGGTTTCGCTGGGAGCGGAAACGACGAAATCGTCGAAGTCGATGCAGCTGGACAACCCATTATCAGCAGAACTCAAGCCATATCTTCTGGAAGAACGCCAAACATCCTGAAACCCAAAAAGAAGAAGGTAAAATTGCTTGGAAGGCGCTTCGACTCAAAGCTGGTCCCGTTCTCGACCGGTCCTCACTGGGAGACAACCCTGGGTCAGCCTATCTATGAAAATTTTGCAAGCTTCAGGATTGAATTCCTGAATGATGCGAACGCCGGCCTTAACCCCTTCACATTTGCATCAGCTCCTCAAGATGAACAAAATGCTGCCACTGAGCCCATAGCGGATCTTCCAACCACTGCAAAGCCGCCAGCGGCAGCTGGCGGCTTGCTGGCTTCCCTGTGGGCGAGTGCCGGTCCCGACCCAACGGGAGCAGGAAAGGATCTTCATCCTTCCATGGCTGCCGCTGCCAACAACATCACCAACCATCTTACCCCTACCCGACCTCCTAAAGTTGCATTCCCGGACACCGAGTTGCCAGCGCTCCTTCGCATGGTTCAAGGCTCGACAAAAACACGGATCGGGCTGATCGACGATTTGAAGGAAAAGTTTAGTCACCTAGGCAAGGCTGCGAGCAAGAGCGCCATCGAGGCCAAAGTAATGCAATGCGCTGTCAGGGAGGGCAAGAGAGCGAACGATAGATGGGTGGTCAAGGAGGAATGGAGGCAACGTATTGGTCTGTAAACAACGAAATGATACTATCGCTCCACCGCTTCACCTCGTTTACTCAACCTGCACCTTTGCACATACTCGATTCCTTCACGTTGATCAAGTTCCGATCGAAAGCTCACCTTTTCGAGCACCACCTCTTCCTCATCTCCTGCAGTCTTACGAAGCTTGCTGCTTTCATCAACAACGCTCCCCTTTTTTCGATGTATATCCATTTCGTACGAGTTCATCCACATACATTCGTAGCAAAAACTCGAAAATTTCAAAAGAAATATTGCCAGTCATGCCCATGCTCCCTTTATTCCTCAATTTCTCCAACTTTGAAGCCAATGCCTACATCGGTTCGTTTTTATTTCCATCTTTCCTTTTCTTGAGCAAGAGAGAAAAAAAAGGAGGAAAGGGGATGAGCGTGAAGAAAGGAAATTATTCGTGTGAGGATGATAGTGGGCAAGGCTTTTTCATCCAAACTCAGAAGTCAAACTGGGGAAAACGTGAGCATTGAGGAGCAGGAGATCCCTGTGACGGTGTACACAGGCACAGGTTACGTGCGTTCAGCATAAGGAGGTGTATTAATGAAGGTGAGTGACCGCGTTCGAGAAGTTTTTTGACGATCCCGGCACGTGACCCGAGAGTGCTCAGGCCAGTTCCTCAGAAGTGACTCGAGGTTTACGGTCCATTCAAGCTTTGTCCACCTCCTCTTCCTCCTGGAACAATCCAGGTCTACGTACCACCATACGGCTCGGGAACAATAGCTTCGTTTCTTCTAGGCTTCCGGTGCCGACATCCTAGTCCTTTAAGACACCTCCGCGTACGAAAGCCGCCGAGGAGACGCCTGTCACGTCCATCCAACATCCAAATCTCAAGATATCTCGATTTCTCTTTCTCTTGATACTTCCCAGATCATCGCCTACACTCTGCACACACTCGTGTACGAACGAAGAAATGAGCATCCCCACCCCGAGCCACCAGGCAGGTGCTTCGTCACAGAAGACCATCGTGATCAAACTAGGAACGTCTTCCATCCTATCGGAATCAACTGAGCATCCAAAGATCGCCATCCTCTCATCGTTGGTTGAGACATGTCACACTTTAAGGTCGGCGGGACACAAGGTCGTAATCGTGTGCTCCGGGGCTATCGGGATGGGGAGGCTGAGGATGCACATCAAAGAAAAGCCAAAGTCTATTGGTGAGAGGCAAGCTTTGGCCGCTTTAGGGCAGCTCAGGCTGATCGCCCTCTGGGACAGCCTCTTCGGAACTGTGGGGATCGACGTTGCCCAGGTCCTTTTGACGAAGAATGACATCGCTGACGTGAGTTTCGAAAGTGGATGTGATGACAAGCGCAAATCAAATCCATACCGAAGGAATGGGTCGAGGCTTTGGCGAGGGAGATAGGAGGTCACTGACGTACTTCCATTCTTCCTGTCTGCTAACGAAAACGTTGTTAGAGGCCAAGGTACCAGAATGCCAGGACTACTCTTCAAACCCTCTTGTCACCGCCTTTTAATTCGATCCCGATCGTAAACGAGAATGATACAGTCAGTGTCTCCGAGCTCAGGTTTGGCGATAATGACACCCTGTCCGCTATCACAGCGGGCCTAGTGAATGCCGATTACCTGTTCCTTTGCACCGACGTGGATGGTCTTTACACAGGGAACCCGAGAAGTGATCCCAACGCTAGAAGGTTGGGGGTGGTAAAGGATGTTGCTAGCGCAAGAAAGTCTGGTGAGTGAGGAACTTAATGTTCCACCGCTTCTGCCTTACTTGACCAGAGGTGTTTTCATATCGTACACCCTAGCTTAGTATTTTATTTTTTTTTACCCACATCAAACCTCCCACAGTCAGTGTAGCAACGATGGGATCATCATTCGGAACTGGTGGCATGCAAACCAAACTCATCGCAGCAGAATTGGCGACAGCAGCCGGCGTTGCTACTGTCATCCTCAACGGCTCAACCCCTGAGAACATGATCAGAATTGTGGAGGCTGGGATCCCCGCCATCGAGCCTTTGCCCACGGCCGTATCAACCTCGAGAGAGGCATCGGATTCTATGGCATCTTCAATCACTTCCCTCGCCTCAGAGGAGGCTGCACTGATAGGTTACCCACCTCTGGACTCGCCTCCTCACACATTGTTCCTCCCAACACCCAACCCACTTTCTTCTAGAAAGTGGTCCATCCTCCACGCCTTGCACCCTGCCGGAACCATCATCATCGACGAGGGTGCATTCAAGAGGATCGCAAGGCATGACTCGGGAGGGAGGCTTCTTCCTGCTGGCGTAGTGGGAGTCGAAGGAACATGGGAAAGGATGCAAGCCGTCAGGCTGGTTGTTAGAAGAAAGAAAACCTCGGGCTCAGCGTCTACGACGAATGCGGCGGCGGGGGCGAGCGCACCGACAATCCCTGCCTCTTCAGCCCTATCCTCCAAGCAGCTGGACCACTATCTGAGATCGACAGACGTTAGCGAAGGTGCCAGAACTCCACCCGTGATAGATTGCTTGAGAAAGGTGGATCGATCTGGATCGCCGAGAGCTTCAGAGATCAATCACCCCTACGCTGTTGTCAAGGACGCTAATGCTACCCTAGAAGGGATCGGGAGCGTCACAGCAACAAAGATGGAGGAGAACGATACCGGCGAGGCTCTGGCTCAGGAGTGGGAACTGATAGAGGTTGGCAGAGGTCTGGCAAACTACAATTCGATCGAGAGCGAGAGGATAAAGGGGATCAAGAGGTGAGCTATTGTTCTCTTCTAAAACATACACTTTTCCACTTTTACCTATTCCCAAAAACTTTGACTTCCTCATCACGCTAAGAGAATCCTGATCGCTGGGAAAGGGGCAGAAGGAAGAAAAAAAGAAAAAAATCAAAGAAAAAAAGTCGAAGAGCTGACTTGATTTCTCTACCGATTCACGCTCCTCCCCAACTCACTTTCTCCCTGACCAGTTCGCAAATCACCACGGTGCTCGGCTACACTGAATCGGATTACATGACTGATCAAGTTGCTCTCCATACAACATCGTTACCTTGACGTGATGTGTACTCAGTACACACTGTAGGTGTGCATGTCACAACCACTCCTTTTTATTACGGCCAGACCCGAGGATTTTTGTCAACTTCATAGAATATCACCCCTCTCACCCCCATACATCCAATGGCTTTCCTGCCCGATCTAGGCGCAGAATGGAAAAAAAAAAGTACGAAAACTCCATCTCTCTCCCTTTTGAAACCCGCGATGTCATCGCCTTGTATGAAGAGATTTCGTGAGACTTGATCGTTCATTTCATTCGAGAAGGTTTCCTCCTCCCATCTCACACCTGCCCTTCCACTTGACTGCGATTGGTTTCTTTCCGCAAGAACGTGGGCATTTAGTAAAAGGAAGAGGACAGTTGTAGGTATCTAGGTTGAGATTGCTCTTGAACATACAAAGAAATTGAGGATGTTGAGGGAAAGCATGGGAATCGAGATTGCGAGGTTGGGATGAGTTGGAGAAAATAAAGTGAAAAGGAAGAAAGGAAGAATGAGAAAAAAAAAAGAAAAAAGAAAAAGCAACACCAAACTTTTTTTTTCTTTGGGGGGGGGGAGAACGAAAGTAAGGTAAGTTGGTAGAAATCGAAAACCACAGCCTGATCACCTCGAGTCGGAAGTAGTGTATATGACACCCTCGCCCTTTGCTTGCTTGTTATCCTCCATGTCGTTGGAGGCGTGGTGCCGACTCTCTTCAGCGTAGGAGGAACCTTCCTCCTGATTTTGGACGTCCTCCTCGACCCTTCGGACCGCCTCCTCGTTGTCCAGGACCTTCATCGGACCGACCTTAAACCTGATCAGCATGCAGATGGCGGCGGCCAGCATGCAAAAGCCGGCCGAGACCGACCAGCCTTGAGTGTACTTAGGAGCCGTGGTCGAGGGCCAGAGGAAGGAGCCGTAGACCGAGGCAAAGTTTCCTAGCGAGTTGACGATGGCGATGGCAACGGCCCTCTTCTCCGGGGGATCGCCGAGAACGGTGGTGACGTAGGCGAGGAAGACGGGCAAGGCGGTCCAGATTCCTGCCGCGACAAAGCAGAGGAGGACGTAGCCGGCGGTCGGGGAAACGTGGATCGCTTGAACGATGCAAAAGATGCCAGCCAAGGTGATGGGGATGGTGGCGTGGAAGGCCCTCTCCCTCCGGTAGTCGGCGTGGAAGTTGGTGGCGAGGGAGAAGACGAGGGCGACAGCGTAAGGTGGGCACGAGAACCACTGGGCATCCCTCCCCTTGTAGCCGAGCTGCCCAACGATCGAAGGGATAAAGTACGAGATGGTACCGGCCCCCGCGATGCACATGTATCCGACGGTGAAGGCCCACGTCTTCCAATCCTTGACGGCGAGCATGAGTCCGGCCTTGTGGCTGAGCTGCTTGCCTTCGAGACCGCCCGGGCTCTCGAGCATTAGCCTCTTGGTGGCAATCGCCCTCTCCCTCGGAGTCAACCACTTGGTCGACCTGGGGTAGTTTGGAAGGACGAATACGGCAATGACGGCGACGACGACAGTGGCGAGCCCCTCGATGATGAAGAGCCACTTCCAGCCCCTGACGCCTCCCAGGCCCTCCATGCCTTCGATGACGCCTCCCGCCAGGAGACCACCAAAGGCGCCGGAGATGATCGAGGCCGAGTAGAAGATGGCGAAACGCTTGGAGAGCTCCTCCCTCTTGTACCACGAGGAGAGAAGGAAGAGTACACCGGGGAAGAAGCCGGACTCTACGATTCCGAGGAAGAAGCGGAGAGCGACCAGAGAGGGCCCGTTGTTGACTCCCTTGACGGCGATGGTCATGCAGCCCCAGATGAACATGATGGCGGGAAGGTAGATGGAGGGCTTGGTCCTCGAGAGGATCATATTGCTAGGCACCTCGAAGAGAAGGTAGCCGACGAAGAAGATGAGCAGGGCGACAGAGTAGCCGTTGTCGTCCAACTTGAGGTCCTTGGCCAGACCCTGGACCTTTGCGTTGCCGATGTTGGTGCGGTCGATGTAGTTGAGCACGTACATGACCCAAAGCATCGGCATCATGTTCCTGTCGATCTTCCTGACCATCCGCTTCTCCTCCTCTGAGCCTGGGATGTACTCTTCCAGCCAAGCAGCCTGGGCCTCGGGGTCCTCCAGCACCTTCTGAACATCTGCCGAGAGATGGGAGAACATCTTTTCCGGAGAAACCATTCCAGGCTTGTCTCCTGCGCCTTGTTCGCCCAACATGTCTACTTTGAGCTGTTACTCGGCCGCGTTCGAGTCTTGTTTCCTCTCTTCCTCTTCTGCACGTAGATTGATGGATGACAGGGCCAGGAGGGGTAGAGTATGGGGTGGGGGACGTTGGAGATCTTCGATGGTTCAAAAATTAGAATCGAAACAGGATGATGATGAGTGGCTGTGAAGACAACGGACGTTGGAGAAGCGGGGAGGGAGAGAGCGAGTAAGAGAGAGAGGGAGAGAGAGAGAGAGAGAGAGGGAGAGAGAGAGAGAGAGAGAGAGAGAGAGAGAGAGAGAGAGAGAGAGAGAGAGAGAGAGGGAGGGAGGTTGGATGTCTGCCGCCAGGTGGCAAGGGCAGGGGAGGAAGGGCTTGAAGAGGGAGAGGGTAGAGATCGAAGTGGGTTTGATTCGAGGATGAGCACTCCCAGAGCTCGCTACGTGTATATATATATGCATGCTCACCTTGGCAAGCTTGGACAACGTCAGGGTTCTTTGGGCAGGCAGGCGAGGGGGTGTGTGAGGCGAGAGAGTGCGAGCTGGCTTGTAAGCACTATCCGAGTTTGTTAATCGAAGACAGCTGCGATTCTCAACCTTGGACTTGAGCCACTCGTTCCATTTGAGCCATCGCCTGTCGGAGGAAGGGAGGAGAAGAGCGAGGGAAGGAGACCAACAGCGTGCTTCAAGCGAGCGGTGACGAGGGTGGGAAGGGGAAGAAAGGGGAGAGGAAGAGTGAAAATGAAGTAATCTTTCCGTCTCCTTGTTCGGCTAGTGGCTCCTTCTCCACTGCCCGGTGTTTACCCCACACTCACTCAAATTTTCACCTGGGGAGGAAAGAAAGATCTGGAGGGGCCCCAGAGAAGAGAAAAAAGAGAAACAGAGGGGAAAGAGGGGCAAACACTCATGGCTCTACCTGCATGAAGAAGGGTTCAGTCAAAGGTCAGGTTGATTCGTCGTCGTTAAAGCATCGATCTTGTTGTATGCAGTTGGTCATTGCAATCCATGCATGATTGATATCTTGCGACCGTTGATGTTACTACACTCCTGTCCAACAAGGCGAGGGTTCCACCTCTTCTGCGCATGGCACTCATGACCGCCTCAACCCATGCATATATCTCTCTAGAAGCATGATTATGCGCAGCACTTCCCGTGCAGTCCATACATACAACCTGGCTTCTGCCAAGGCGCAGGGAACAGTGCGGAGGAAAGAGGAGAAAAGGCGGGGGTGGGGGTGGGGGGTGGGGGCGCGCGAAGGTACTCACTCTCTCTGCCCTCTCTCCATGTGCGTTCCGGGGGAAGATGGATTGAATCTTTGGTCCGCCTTTCATGGTTGATTCCGAGTCATGGGAGTCTCTTCCCTCCCTCTCCCACGTCCTCCTTCAGAATCTTTCATCCCCCACGTTCGGTTCTCGCCTCGGAGAGAAGGGTGTTCTTCCGACACAAGAGTCCTTCCTCGGTTTAGAGGACGCTCCCAATCCGGTGCCCCACCTCCCCCTTCTTTCTTTTCTTTTGTTTTTGTTTTTGTTTTTGTTTTTGTTTTTTTTTTTTTTTTTTTTTTTTTTACCTTCACCCACCTTTCCCCTTGATTCCACTTGGTATCTTCCCTCAACTCCTGCATTTGCACAAATTGGTCTCACAGGCCCAACCCGGTGTGGTTGGCCATGCGACCCCATGTCTCAGAAGAGTCAAGGGCCGCGAATGAGTCCTACCACTCAGGCCTGTCCTATGGACACGACGAGTAGCTCTCAAGGCCGCTCCACTTCTCCGATGTTTAGGAGAGAAAGGAGAAAGTAGTAGCCACCCGATTGCTCTATGCATCGGTCCACTTGCAGCTCTGACTTCCAAGTTTATTCTCGCAGTGGGGGGAAAAGGGTGGAAGAGAAGAAAGGATAAGGGAGAGAAGAAAAAAATCCAACCACGATGAAGAGCGTTTGGGGTTGGTTTCATGACCAACCACTCGTGGTTCGCTGAACAAAGAGCCGCCCAGGGCATGTAGGAGAGGAGCCAATGGTGCTCTGGCCTCACAGGCTTTCAAGGTTTTCCTCAGCCATCTCCGCCCCAAGGATGTTGAGCAAGTTGTTTGAATCCTGAGTGAATTGGCTTCAAGTCGTGTGATCGGGGGGGGGGGTGTTGATCCCTCGTCCCTTCTCCGTTCTCACTTGTGTGGCTCGTGCAGCGACAGCTCCGACGCGCGGAGCCCCGCCTTCATCTTCTTCAAGGCGTCAGAGGAGAGTAAGAAAAGTCGTGGGCCAAGGGGGGGGAAGAAAAAGGGGACCTCGTGGTGTTGCGAGCACCAGAGAGAGAGAACGGGGGGGGGAGGGGGGAAGAGATACAAAAATCTCCCTCTAATCTTTCCCCGTCGTGATGGCCATCCCACAAAACAGAGCCCGCTTCAACTTTAGCCAGGAGAGCCGTAAAGTGGTGTAAGCATAACTACAACACCCACACTAGGATCGTAGCAAGAGCCTAAATGAGAATGGTCAGAAAGAGACTTCTACAAGCGCCGGCGAGAGAACGCACACTTGTGACTTTGACTGTGACTGGGTGACTGGGAACTCGCAAGTGAGCCCCTCTTGTTCTCAACCTCCCTCCCTCCCTCCCTCCCTCCTTGCCCCAACAAAGCCTGATTTCCGCCGCGGATCGGCCGATTTCGAGTGGAAGACCTGGGCAAGTGTCCGTCCCTGATTCGATCAGGCTTTGATGGATCTCTAGTTTGGAGGGCTCTGGCTGTCAGCAAAGATAATGATCAAAAGAGTATCATAATCGTTCTTCGTTCCTCTATCCTGCTCCCAGCCACACCACCTCTCTCTCACTGACTCGCCCTGAACGTCATTCCTTTTTTTTTTTTTTTTTTTTTCTT
>KZ820203.1:0-18489 GCA_003144235.1 Violaceomyces palustris | reverse complement strand
CCTCTCCCCCCCCCCCTTCCGACTATGATGGAAGAAAGGACATCCCGAGATCGAGATTCCTACCGTAGAGGTGGAACGGGCATCAGGAAGGGAGGGAGGCAAACGCATCTCGTGTGGCTGGAGCGCGAGACCGCGACTACGGAGTGATGGGAGTGGGTGCCGCCTTCATCTTCAAAACACGCGCGAAGGGTCAGAGTAAGGCTTCATGGCGACCCTGGCCCTCTCGAAGAGGTCGTTGAGGTCGTTCCTCATCTCGTCAAACTCGTCCAGGTCGACGGTGGGCTTGGTGAGTAGCGAGCCGGGCCTCTGCTCCTCCTGTGCCTTCCTCCTCTCGCTGAGCTCGCGGCTGTAGTGCGCGATCTTCTCCTGCGCCAGCGTCAGTCTCGACTGGACCCACTGGTCGTAGAGGTCGAACCAGTTGCTGCAGGTGCGGATGTTGTCCAGGTTAGAGATGTCGCGGTACAGCGGCGCCTTTGGTCGGAACGATGTCACCATGGTGATTCTCTCGGCACTCCCGTAACAGGGCATGGCCGCGTGCGGGATGTAGCCTCCCTGCATCATCACTGCCGAGCCGATCTGCGGGCCGATCGCCTTGAGGCACGAACCGTCACCCTTCTTGATGGCCGTCTCCCCTCCCTTCATGTTGGCCACATCCGAGAGCATCAGCACGCAGACCCATGGGTAAGCGTCTCGGTGCCATCCGACCACCAACGGTGGTTCCTCCTCCTCCTCCTCGGACTGCGCATGCTGGTTTCCACCAGCCATCTTGGGCTCTTCGGCCGGCGGGGTCAGCGGCCTTTCGACCTGGTTACCGAAGGGGTCAACCTTGAGCTGGCTGACGAATTCCTCGCGAGTCTTTCCCTTGGGTACTTGGATCTGTCATAATTTGTTCCAAGGTGAATCGAGTTCAGTTTGTGGACCGTGAGGTGACGAGCAAT
Organism: Violaceomyces palustris; assembly: GCA_003144235.1. Taxonomy (NCBI): domain Eukaryota; kingdom Fungi; phylum Basidiomycota; class Ustilaginomycetes; order Violaceomycetales; family Violaceomycetaceae; genus Violaceomyces; species Violaceomyces palustris. Next base: position 17,551 of record KZ820203.1, on the reverse strand, counting down.
GCAAGGTAAGGGTAAAGGGAGGGGTGCACCGAACGCGGCTACTCACGTTGACGTGACCAAGCTCGTAGTCAAAGACGGGCACGAGCTCGCAACCGGCAGCCTTGCTGATGGCGTCGAGGACCTCCTTGGAGTGCCAGAAATCGTAGACGAACTTGGCCGCAGTTGGGGCCATGCCTCGTAGTTGGCAGTGGGGTCCAGCAAGGGCCGAGTAGACGAGGTGTTTTTGGATCACCTTTGGTTGGAAAATGTCTTGCCTCATGGCAAGGACTCCTTCAGGTGAGCATAGTTGGAAGGGGGCGGTGACCCCGATGTGCGAAGGTGCGCCGGCGTCCTTGAGACCCATCTCCTCCATCGAGATCTTGTAGGATGGCTCCTCGTATTTGAGGTGGACGGCTGGGTCGAAGACCGGGCTGGCGATCATGGTGTCTTGCATCTTTAAAGTGTGTACGCTTGAAATTGTTCTCTAGAGCTCCTTGGGAATATTGGATGCTTGGCAGGGAGGACCTTGATGATGCTTGCACCTGCACCTGTGATTGGAGATTGAAGGTCTACTTGGAAAGGAGACGGAAAAGAGGACGGTAGAACGAGCAGAGGGATCCTTGGCTTTTGGGTGGGTATATGCGAGACTGGAAGAGATCGAGACTGAGGGAAACGGCCAGAGGGGAGGAGTACAAAGGCTGAGCAAGGTGATGGGAGGGGCTGGGCTGGGCTGGGGTTGAAGAGGGAAGAACACGATCGACACTGTTGTTGTTGTTCGGTAATGGCGGATGAGGGGAATGGAAGGGGACAAAGAGCCATCACACGACAATGACGATCGATTTTATATCATCTATCGAGTGCGCAAGAGCTTGATGTGAAAGATGAGAGTGTGGAACGCATTGTGACGACCATATGATACCAGTACCACCGGGGTTGAGAGGCAAAGAAAGAGAGAGAGAGAGAGAGAGAGAGAGAGAGAGAGAAAGAGAGGGTTGGTGGCTGAGTGTGTCAGTGTGTGTGTGTGTTGGTGGGTCCATTTCACAAAAGCTTGAGCATGACGGACCGGATACCAAGGGATGAATGTTCGATTGGTAAAGATTGATAATGTCGAGATACCAAGTCGGCACGTCAGATAGTGAAGCGGCGAGCGGTGGAAGCCAGGTCTATCGGAAACGCCGATGAGGAGGAGGAAGGGGAAAGGGGTGGGAGGGGTTGAGCGTGGATCATCACTATGTGCAGGTCTCGCATAGCTCAACTTGGGGAATCCGTTCCAGAAATCATGGACGGGTCGCAAGTAGGAGAGGGTTATGGGTCCGGTCGTTGTTGGAGATCTGGTGATACTTTCCTAGGGTAAATCTCTTGGTCAAGCCCCTGTCAAGCTCGAGAGGGTATTGAGCGAGGGGGAGGCGGTTAGATAGCTTTCACTGCCATATCTTTGATGCCTCTTAATCTTGGTGGCTGTCCATGGCCTGCCACTTTTTTATCAAGGTCAGGTCGCTCAAGGTTGTATGGACAGGTCCGATTGACTGATGGAGAACTGCGAGATGATATCGACTTAATTGAAGGGGGCTTGACAGATTCAAGTGACTTCAATAATCTGCAGGGTAGGTTATGATTCAGGGGGGAGGGGAGGGGTGGTAATCAAAGGTGGGGTTGGTAAAGGGGGAGCGAGGGGGGAGCAATCAAGAACCTTCACTTGGGGACGGGAGGAATGGGCATGGGCTTGGCCGATGACCTGGTATCAGTCAACTGACCTTTCTTGGTCACCATTATCTTTGTCGGTTTATCTCTGCTTCTCCCCACGCCGCCGCCCACGGATCTCCTCCTCCTCCTCCTTGCTGTTTTGATGCTGATGATTGTCCATTTCGTGGCCGATGTGGGCGGAAGTCGGACTTGTCCTCGGACAATTAATTTTGGAGTTTTTGGAAGCATTCATGATTGATGTTCTTTCTTTCCCCCTTTCGAGTTGCTACCATGCCTTCATCTGCCCCTTTTTACCTTCTCTGGCAGTGATGTCTGAGATTCGGTCTGCAGGTATCGCTCGGAAGGGACGCCGCTTTCTTCGAGCGTTTTCAAAACGACGAAAAGGGGCAAAGCCAAGCGGGGGTGGGGGGAAGCAACGGAGCAACGAGCAACGGAGCAATTAAGCAACAAAGCAAAGCAAAGGCATGATGAGATTGGATGAGAGGGGTGGGGAGAGATGATCCCGGTAACCACTCCTAGCCACGAGTGTGGGCACCGGACTAGAGCTGTGATCATGGTGGTATCAGGCTTGGACGGGACGCCTCACCAACCTTGCAAGCACTTGACTGTATGCTTACCCGATGCCCCCTTTCCAACCTTCTCATCTCACTCTGCACCGAAGGGCTCCGATGATACTTTGATCGTGGGCGGGAGGGAAGCGAGGCAGATGCAGCCAGGCATGCATCGCTCTGTAGGGCCGCCAAGTCGTCGTTGAAATGAAGCTTAAGGAGAAATTGGGACGAGAAGCTGGTGATGACTCTCTCTCTCTCTCTCTCTCTCTCGCTTCACCTCCCACTCTCTCGAGGCGATGGGACAAAGTACCATGAATGTATGCGATCGGTTAAAAGAAAGGAAAATAGAGATGCAAGGATTCCGATCGCTGGATGAAGGAGAGGTATGGACCGGGCAAGACAAGGAGGAGTGATAGGGAAAAGGTAGGATAGGGTTGGAGGCTGGCAGGGGGAGGAGGGGAGCAAGGGGAGGGAAGGGAGGAGGTTGAGGTAGGAAGGGTAGGAAGGATGGGTTTCCAGCAGTTGGGTCTCGAACTCGGGAAGCAACTTTGTTCCAGCGAGCCATGGGACGGCCTCGGGAAACGCGTATCAAGGACGACATGATAAGCCAAAAAACCGCTCCAGCAAGGATAGAGCCGCCACCGCGGTGGAGAGGGGCAGAGGGTTGGGTTGTTGGCAAGCTTTGGATTGTGGGACTCGGCTGCTCCTTGTTCATCCTGCTTCTCCTCCTCGTCACCACCAGCACCACCACCGTCACCACCACCCACACACCCTTTCGTTCTCCAGCCCCTCTCTCGCCCGTATTTGTCCACTCAGATTCAGAACCTCTGAGAACCCGGTGGTGGTTTTATGCTTGGCAGCACTTGCGTCCCATTCACCCACCGCCGTCCCGATCTTTGAGAGGCTCATGAGACCTTGATATTTCACTTTTGACTTCTCAACCTCACCCACTGTAGTGGCTCCCCTCTTGGGCCCCGTGGGACCGTGACTCGTGCAGCATGTTGCGTAGATGGCAGGGACCTCCCCGCACCCGATCAGGGCCCGATCGAGTCACGATTCTACTTTGAGCATTCCAACCTGAATGTGCTCATTCAAAAGGAACGTGCGATCACGATGGTTGCCGTCTTGCCTCCTTCTCGCACTGAGCAGCGGCGATGAGGAACATTTGCGCATGTTCCTCGGCAACTCGGTTGTTAAGGGAGTCACTCTCAAGGCTTGTCGAGAAGGGTGGTACCAAATGACTGCCGTTTCGTTGGCATTCAGATTGGGGGAAATGGATTGTGGGGGACGGGTGTAGTAGCATTTCGAGATGGTGGCTCTCCATCAGACTAGACTTTTTGATCGATACCAACACCCCAGCACGCTCGGGTTCTCACCGGTCTTCCTTTCCTTTTCCATAAGAAGGGCAAGGGTCGAAGAACGACGGACATTGGTGTGTCTTGTCTTGCCTCCCGGGAAGGATCATCAGGCCTCGAACGCCAACCCTTTTTCTTCTCCTTCATTTGCCTCCGAAGCACGCCCTTCCACTCACGCCTGAGACGGTCATCCTTCTCTCCCTCCCCTCTTCACCAACTCTCAGTTCGCTACGATCAGAATGCAAATCATTCCCGGCCTTGGTGAGCGAAAAGGCTTTCGTGGGCCAAACCACCCCACGCGCCTGCAACCACACAAGGACAGGTCTGTTCTGAGGAAGGCTGAAGGTCACGTGTACGCAGCAATCGTGATCGAGCTTCGATCTTCATCATAAAGAGGAAAAAGAAGGTCTCCCGATTCCTTCTTAGGTGGAGTTTTGACCTCCTCTCTCTTCTTCAAGGTCAGATTCCACTCTTCCACTTCTTGGTCGTTCTTTTGTATTTCTTCTTCACCCTCCTCCTTCGAGCCTTCCTTTTCGAAAGATGAAGGAAAGAGGTGAAGCGATGGTGAATCGCCTAGGTGAATGTGGCTTATGGGTTTCGACCGTGAAAGCTGATGCAACGTTTAGACACCCCCTTGAACGAAATGAGAAGCTGTAATGTTTCTCAGCTTTGTTATTTATTTTCCTACCTTTCTTTCTCTTACCTTTTTTTTTATCTTTTTTTGGCTAATTTAGAAAAACCCTAAAAAAATCGATTCGAATAAAGGAAGGTGAAAGAAAAGTAGAAAAAAGAAAAAGAAAGAACGGGAAAAAAAAATAGAAGAAAGAGAAAAAAAATGAAACACTCATAACTTTCCACTCGCTCTCACCATTCTCCCCAAATCCTCCTCTCATCCACCTCTTCCATCCATTGACGCCACGCAAAACCCCCTCCCATCACTCTGCACCCTTCCGAGACCATCGTCGTGCGGAAGAAAAGCAGAAAGAAAGGAAGAGGAATTGCAAAACTTAAAAGAGAAAGAGTCCACGCGAAACCGCGGCGCCCCGTTCCCAAAAGACCATGGTCAAGCCTTCCAAGGGTTCCGAGAGGCAACATGCCCCTGCGGTCAAGGATCCTCGTTTCGCCAGGCTTCACACCGACCCTCGCTTCCTCAGGCCAAGGAGGGAGGATACCAAGGTGGTGATCGACGATCGATTCAAGTCCATCTTCCAAGCTCAGGATCGTCAGGATGGCAACAAGCGAGACGCCGGTCGTAGCAGGGCCAAGGTCGACAAGTACGGCAGGAAGGTCTCCTCCCATGAAAAGTCGGACGAGATGAAGAGGTTCTACAGGTTGGATCAAGAGGAGGAGGAGGAGGAGGATTCCAGGGTGGCTCCACCTTCCTCTGACGAAGATGAGCACGAGGACCAAACCCAAGGTCGCCGACCTGTGGACTACGCCAGAGGCGAGGGTGAGCTGGAGAGCTCCAGTGAGGAGGAATCTAGTGAGGATGAAGAGGATTCTGATGAGGAAGACGAAGACGACGACGACGATGATGACGAGGTCGTGATCGGTCCATCGAGCGTGATCCAGAGGGAGAAGATGAAGAAGAAGAAGAAGGAGCAGGAGGAAGAGGATGACGAAGATGAGGACGACGGATATGGTGACGACATTGGTGAGATCGATCTGGATGAGGAGCTGGACGAGAGCGCCTACGCCATCCTGGACGCTCAGGCTGAAAGGGCGATCCAGCAAGGCGGGATCGAGGACGGTCGACGAGGAGCAGGCTCGGAAGACGAGGACGATGACGACGAGGAGATCGACATCGAAGCCATCCATGCCGCCAGGTCCAAGGGCAAAGGAAAGGCCAAGGCGGCAAACGAAAGGCCGAAGAAGAAGAACACCATCCCGAGGGGAGACGACACTTGCAGGCTCGCCGTGGTCAACATGGACTGGGATCACGTCAGGGCAAGGGACCTGTACAAGGTGTTTTCGAGTCTCGTCTCGCCCACCGCCTCAAAGCTCCCCTCGGACGTCGCCAAGGCAGCTTCGGCTGGGCAGCAGCAGAAAGGTCGCAGCGGACCAGCATCAAACCAGGTCAGGGGGACCCTTCTTCACGTCAAGGTGTACCCTTCCGATTTTGGAAAGGAAAGGATGGCCAGGGAGGACGTCGAGGGCCCGCCCAGGGAGCTCTTCAAGAAGAGTGGGGGTAGTGGTATAAAGAAGTCAAGGTCCAGAAAAAGCAAGAAGAGCACCAAGGACGCCAGCGAGGATTCCTCCTCCTCCAGCGAGGAGGAGATCAACGAGAAGACCATCGTCCAGGTCGATGACGGCGGAGAGTTTGACGAGGAGGCTCTGAGGAAGTACCAGCTCGAGAGGTTGAGGTACTACTACGCCGTCGCGACTTTCGATAGCCCACAAACTGCCAGGCACGTCTACAACGAGATCGACGGGACCGAGATGGAGAGGACGGCCAACATCTTTGACCTCAGGTTCGTTCCGGACGGGATGGATTTCCCGGACGGCGAGGGGGGGCGACCGGTAGAGTACAGGGACGAGGCTCACGAGGACGCAGGCAACTACAAGGGCGTGGATTTCAAAACCGACGCGCTTAGGCACTCCAAGGTCAAGCTCACTTGGGATCAGGATGACCCGGAGAGGACCAAGCTCACCAGGCTCGTCGGACGAGGAGGCCTGACCAAGGAGCAGTTGAGGGACGATGACTTCAAGGCCTACCTCGGATCCGACAGCGAGTCCGAAGCCGAGAAGACGTCGGCTTCGGCGGCCAGGGACAGACTTCGAGCCTTGCTGGATCTGGACGGCGAGGGAAAGGTGAGAGGAGGCAGCAACGTCTTCAGCGATAGTGATGACGATCGGGACGGAGACGAGGGAGTCGGCGACATGCAGATCACCTTCATGCCAGGTCTCTCGGAAGCCGCCGCGAGGAGAGCGAATGGCGAAAGAAAGAAGAAGGAAGGCGAAGACGAGACGACGCTGGAAAAATACATGAGGAAGCAGAGGGAGAAGAGGGAGAGGCGAAAGTCTGAGAGGAAGGAAGGAGGCGAGGGAGAGGACAAAGAGGAGAAGGAGAGTGATGGTGGTGATGAGGATGAGGATGTTGGAGAGGCGATCTCCTCTGGTGATGGCGCGACGGCCGCGCTGGGTTTCGACGATCCATTCTTCCAGAACGACGACGAGATGGACTTTGAGGCGGCTCTGGCTGCCGAGCACGGGGAGGGACCAACACGCTCCAAGGCTGGCAAGAAGGGCAAGAAAGGAAAGGAGGACGGGGCGAGCAAGAAGAATAAGAATAGGGAGGAGGAGGAGGAGGATGGAGAGGGAGCTCGAGCTCGAGCCGAGCTAGAGCTGATGCTGGATGCCGACAGCGATGAGGAAGGAGGGTCGAGACACTTTGACATGAAGGACATCATCCGTGCAGAATCCGGCAAGGAAGCGCTCAAGGAGAAGAAGAAGGCCAGGATGCTGAAGAGGTTGTCGAAGAAGAAGAGGAAGGAGCAGGAGGAGTTTGAAGCCAGGAAGGGAAAACCTCAGACCCAGGACAACTTCAAGATCGACACGAAAGACCCGAGATTCGAGGCCATGATGGAGGATCACAGGTTCGCGCTAGATCCAAGTCACCCAGGCTTCGTCAAGACCAAGGCGACCGAAGCTCTTCTTCAGGAGAGGAGGAAGAGGCAGGACTCGAAGAGGAAGGGATCCGAAGCCAAGCTCCCTCCCGTCGAGAGGCAGTCGGTTTCGAATGGCCAAGGAGGACAGGGCGAACGGGGCAGCGGGTCGGAGGACCTGGCCTCGCTCGTCCAATCTCTGAAGAAGAGGTCGATGGAGAACCAGGGAAAGAGGGTTGGTGGCAACCGAGCTGGTAAGGATGGATCCTCGAAAAAGCAGAGGGTATGAGAGAGACCTTTCCCCCCCACACACCGTCGGCTTCCATCCTACTTCTCTACCGCTCTATCCCCGTCATCTGATTCCAAAGGCATCTCTAGCATGTACTAGCTGTGTGTGTTTGTTCAACAATAGAGCTGTATGCACTTTCCTCGCACGCATGCGGTTCAACGTGCGGACGCATCACATGATTGCGATTCGGAACAAGAAGAGAAAAGCTGAGGGAAAGGTTGACAAGTCGTGAGATAGAAGACGATGGACCGAAGAGGGAGAGAGACGGTCGGAGAGAGGGAGAGGGAGAGAGAGAGAGAGAGAGAGAGAGAGAGAGAGAGCAAGTGAGAGGATACAGTATGATGGTTGAGCTGCGGGGGTGAAGGGTTCTCAAACTTCGGAATCGGATTCCATGCAACCCCGATGAGAGAGAAAGAGAAAAGGAGATGGAAGAAGAAAAGGAGAAGCGATCTCCACCCACGACTTTAATCTGCATATTTCCTCCTTGTCCTGTGATTTCGCTTGTGAGTCATTGACTGATCGGATCGGGAAGGGGGCATGCCGATCCGCCGATTTCAGTTTGGGAGATTCTCTTCGATTTGATCGCAGGTTGGAAGCCGAACGATCTCTTCCCCTCACCGCCCACTTCGCCTCTCACCCTCTCTCTCCGACCATTTCTGTCTCCCTCTCTCTCCCTCTCTCTCCCTCTCCCTTCCCTCTCCCCCTTTCCCCCTCTCCCCCTGGACGACTGTGACACTTGATTGCTCCTACCAACCAACTCGGTCAGACTCGTCTCTCTACTCTTCTCTTTTCCCTTCCACGCCTTCAACCCAAACATTCCCCACACCTCCTTTCTTCGAGCTTTTTTCCCCTGCACTTTTCTTTTCATTTTTTCATTCTTTCTTTTTCAATCCTTTCTCTTCACCGCCACCTCTTTCCCGCAAGACTTCACCTTGAAGGCACATCTCCTTCATCCTCGTCACTTGGAGCCTAACAACAACAACAATAACCCTACCAAAATCATTGAAGTACCCTCAATCCTCAAGGTATTCACTCGTGGTCAACCTCTCTCCCGCATTCCACCAGTTTGACTCTCCAACCTCTCGCCTCCGAAGCTTTACTCTTCTCATTCCAGTAGCGTTGAAAAGGAAGAAAGAAAAAAAGCCTCTTCCTCAAAAGAAGTAGGAGCAGCTGAAGGATAGGAGAAGGAGATACTCATCTGCCTACCCACAGTAGAGTGGGAGAGACGGACAGACTAAGAGAAGGTTCGAGGCAGAGACACAAGGGAAGAACGACAACGAAGAATCAAGAGATACCTGCAGTGTTCCACATCCTTTTCGTGTTTGTCTCAAGCGGCCGGTCATCAACCTGGCAGCCCAGATCAAACACATGCAATCCTCGCTGCCGCACATGCACTCTTCGCAGCAGCAACATCACCTTTCCCATCATCACCTCCTCAGTCAGCAGCAGCAGCAGCAGCAACGTCTTGGCCACCTACACCAGCAGCAACATCTTTCGCATAGGGAAGGAGGCGGCCCAGGTACAAATCCCGGAACACCTGGAGGCCCTGGCACCCCTGGCCTGGGATCCTCGGCGGGGACGGGAACAGGAGGATCCAACAACAACCAGGGTGGACTGACCGGCCCGAACACCGGCTCTGGACCCACTCCTGCGGGGATGGGAGGGTCCTTGGCTGGTGTTGATTTGGGGCCCTCGATGCTCTCCGCCGCTGGTCCAACGCCGTCCGCTGGCCCATCCTACCCAGCGGGCACAGGGCCCGGAGGGACTCCGACGACAGCGCTCAGCGTCTACCACTTGATCACGCAGCTCTGCCAGAGGCCGGACGCGGCCGCCATCACCGCCTCGGTCGGAAAGAAAGGTGGAGGTTCGCCACAGGACTCGACGGGATCGCCTTCCCCGATAGACTCGCTGCCCGGAAGCTCGGCCCAGAGGGAGAATGCCCTGCTCGAGTTGAGCAAGAAGAGGGAACAGTACGAGGACCTCGCCCTCGTCCTATGGCACAGCTTTGGCGTCATGTCTTCCCTTTTGCAGGAGATCATCTCGGTCTATCCGCTCCTCTCGCCGCCTTCGCTCACGGCCCATGCCAGCAACCGGGTCTGCAACGCCCTGGCTCTGCTCCAGTGCGTCGCCAGCCACAGCGAGACTCGGGGCCTGTTCCTGCAAGCCCACATTCCCCTCTTCCTCTACCCGTTCCTCAACACCACCTCCAAGACGAGGCCCTTCGAGTACCTCAGGCTGACCTCGTTAGGCGTGATCGGAGCGCTGGTCAAGCAGAACGACAACTCGGACGTCATCACCTTCCTCCTCTCGACCGAGATCATCCCGCTTTGCCTGAGGATCATGGAGACTGGATCCGAGCTGAGCAAGACGGTGGCCATCTTCATCGTCCAAAAGATCCTGCTCGACGACACCGGGCTGAGCTACATCTGCCAGACCTACGAGAGGTTCTACGCTGTCGGGACCGTCCTCAGCAACATGGTCGCCCAGATCGTTGAGAGCCAGGCGGTCAGGCTACTCAAGCACGTCGTCAGGTGCTACCTGAGGCTGAGCGACAACCCTAGGGCCAGGGAAGCGCTCCGGGCCTGCCTCCCCGGTCCGCTAAGGGACGCCACCTTCTCTCAGCTCTTGAAGAACGATCACATCACCAAGAGGTGCCTGGCAACCCTATTGCTCAACCTCTCGGACAGGGTTGAGAGCTAGGCACTCGCATTTTCATTTTGATCTTCTTCTTCCAGATCGAGGGCGGTTGGTAAGGAAGAAGAAAATTTGGATCCGGGGGTCACGACCACATGGCTTTGATGCGGTTAGGTTGTGGTCGGATTCGAGAGCCCGAGCGCTCACAAGGCGAGGGTAGGGGGGGAAGGGTGATTCGCGTCAGCGTCCCCACCGGCATCCCGGGGTTGAGTCGATACACCTTCCCGCTGGTGCCAAGGGTAGGGGCACCATCATCACCCCCACACTGTCCGAATGAGACAAAAGATGCCCGTCCTGGGCTTGTTGGTGGTAGCCTCTCCCATCTGTTTGGCGCAAACTGGATCCAGCGATTAACGTCTACAGATCCCTTTCAAGAAACACCAAAATCAAAGGATCCAATAAAAAGATGAAGAAAAGAAAAGGGAGTCAAAACTAAAATTAAAACAGGAAAATAAGAGAAAAAAATCGTTGCTCAGGACGTAACTCCATCCCCCTTCCCTTCCCAGCATGGTTCGAAGCTTCTCCAGGTCTACCCGCCTCTAATCAGCCCTTTCCGCCCCGGGAAAGTGGGAGAAGGGACAAATGGTTCCCGGAAAAGGGCCATCACTCGAGACCGAATGGGTCAGATCGGGGCAATTCAAGTGAGAGGAGGGAAATGAAAACAGACGAACGAGGGAGGAGGGACAAAGAAAAGAATACAAGAGCCAAGAGCTCGTACCGCAGAGAAGGGAGGAAAGCGCTGCCTTTTTTTTCCCTTCCTCCTCTCCCTCCGCCATCCATGGTTTCACTCCATCTTGGCGGAGGAATAGAGGCCAGGGAGCAAAGGAAAGGAGAAGAAGAAAGAAAAAAAAAACAAAAAAAGAAAAAAAAAAAAAAAAAAAAAAAAAAAAACCCTCGAGGATGGCCTCCCCCCTCCCGCCCACCTCCACCTGTACAATACGAACGACCGAAAAGCATACAGAGAGAGACAGAGCCGCTTTTTGCAAATGTTGTAATTCTCCCCCCCCCCTCCCCCCCTTCATCCTTTCCTTCAGTACCAACTTCCACTTTCTCCCAAATCTAACGAACGAGTATCCTCCCCCCCTCCAAATCCACACTCCCCCAAAGACCCCAGTATGATGAATAGAAAAATAAAAGAAAAGGAAAGAGGTTGAAGAGGACGAAAGGATGAATTGCAATGAAAAAATAAAAAAATGACGCATCCTCCGCCCCCCCCCCCTCCCCTCTGGCTCAGAGAGTGAGAAGCAATTCTTTCCTCCTTTCGACGTTTTTCAGACGTATGGAACCGACCATGTCTCTTGTTTTCTTTTCTTTCCCTCATTTTTTTCGTACGATTCCGTCCGGAGCTTCTATCGATTTTCCCAGAAGGGGATTCTCGGGGGGTTTAGGTATCTAGGGGTTCTGTGGGGTTGTCTGTGGGGTTGTAGGGGGTAGGGAGATCCGTCCAGGGATTTTCGTGATGGGTCGCTCAATAAATCTGTTTTTTTTTTTTTTTTTTTTTGAATTTTTTGAAGAGGAAAGGTAGGAGACAGATACGAGGGTCAGAAGATTCCCGATTTTTTTTTTTTTAAAAAAAAAAAGAAAAGAAATGGCGGACTGACCTCGTCAAAAGGCCTAGTATCTCCGAAGCACGAGTTCCAAACCTCGTCCACAGCCTTGCTCGCCACCTTCTCATCTCCGCCGCACTTGGGGTTGGCCATGACGCTGAGGATGGCTCTCCTCCTGACGCAAGCTTGGTGTTGTTTGGTCAATCCAAAGTTCCTCCTTCCAACCTCTCTGAAAAACCTGCAATCGCCCGATAGGGAGGCGGCTCGGACTTCGGAGCAGGCGTGGTGGGAGAGGTTGGACCAGTCCACTTTGAAACGACAGTGATCCCACCAGTGGATCATCTCGTGAGACAGGGTGTCCTCCAGGTGGGATTTGGAAAAGATTCGGTTGGAACAGAGTAGGATTCCGGATCGTGAGGTGGACTCTGTGGGAGCCGAAGGGTTGAAACCTCCAGCTATCCCCTCCGGACAGCTGGCGATCAGTAAGGGGGGGAGGTGGGAGGAGGAGGAGGAGGAGGAGGAGGAAGAACCTTGGGATCGATTAGAGGTGGTTGGTTCATCCTTCGTCGTTCTCGATCCTGAAGCGATTCGATTGGAAGAAGAGGAGGAGGGGTCGAGTGGGTTGCAATCCAGTAGGGACAGGTGCTTGTACATGAATCGGATCATGGGACCTGGGTGTCCATCATTCGAGGAGAGAGGAAACCGGTTGGAAGGGTGGGGGGGGGTGATTCTGTTCAGTCGTCTGGTGGTTTTCCTGTGGAGGGAAAGGAGAGAGGGAGGGAGGGAGGGACTCACTGGTTCTGAAGAGTTGATCGGACCACTGTTGGACCCTTTCCCTTTCCTTGAGCTGGTTTGGCGTCTCACTGTGGTTTGGGACGGGGTTGCCCTCTGGTGTGATGATGTAAGCTGCTGTGGATGGGGAGGTGGTCATGGTGGAAGGATGGGACTCCATGGTGGAGGATGGATTCTTCTAGTTGGGCTGGGTTTATGGTTGTGGGGGAGGGCAAAGGCAAGCGACAGGGGGTGAAGAGGGAGAGGGAGGTCAAGAAAAAGAAGAAGAAGAAGGCGACAACGACGAGGGAGGGTCCCAACCAACCCCTTTCGCCCGAGTTCCGAGGTGAGCAAGTTGTAGTCATCAGCAAACGCAACCTCAGGGCCACCATTTCATTCTGCGCCCGACGCTATCAGACAAGCACAACCCACGCTCTCTCTCTCTCTCTCTCTCTCTCTCTCTCTCTCTCTCTGTGATTTTGACTCGGCTTCATCTGCGTCTTCGGCTGGGGAGGAGGTGGTGAGGTTGGACTCGCCTGACGATCCTCTCATCCCGACCTTGGCTTTCTCATCATTTTTATTTTATTTTATTTCTTTCTGTCATTTTTGAACGGGGAGGGAGAAATGGATGCATACTGAAAGTAGAATCGGGCCGAGTGGGGGGTTGGGGGGGGGGGCAATCATCACCACCACCATCATCACCGTCAATATCATCCATTTCTACCCACACCTCTCGGACATCCCACACACCGCACTCTACATCCCCTCACCTAGAGTCCCTCCCATCCTCTCCTCCTTTCAACCCCGATCCCAACCCCCCTCCGAGCAAGCAGCATACACTCATCAACAAGGCAAGCGCGGGCGCACTCTCGACCAACCAACCACAGGTCCAATCGTCTCAACCCCCTAACCAATCCATCCGAGGCATACAACCACACCTCGTACCTTGAATCCAGCCATGGGTTACCTTCCCACTTTCACAACCATCCTCAGAGTCTTCTCTGGCGTCGTCCTCGTCGGCCTCGTCTCGACCGCCGGCCTCCTTTACCGCTACCAGACCTCTCTCATATACCCAGCCTCGTTCCCACCAGGCTCGAGGACCCAGGTCACCACCCCGGACGAGTTTGACCTCCCCTACGAAGAGCTCGACCTGGTCACCCCTGACGGCGAGGTGGTCAAGGCCTTCGTCATGCTTCAAGGCACCAAGCTACCCCAGCGACAGAGCATCTCCAGCATGATCGCCAGCCACCTCGACTCAGACCAGCGACAACCGCCACCGACACGCAAGACCTCGGAGACCGTCGACCCCTCCACTGCCAGATCCAGACCCACGATCCTCTTCCTTCACGCAAACGCTGGCAACCTCGGCCACAGGCTCCCTCTTGCATCCGTTTTCTTCAAGAGGTTCGGTTGCAACGTCTTCATGCTCTCCTACAGGGGCTACGGCCTCTCCACCGGTTCCCCCTCGGAGAAGGGGATCAGGATCGACGCCCAGACCGCCCTCGAATGGATCAAGAACCACGAGAGCCTCAAAAGGACCCAGGTCGTAGCTTATGGTCAGAGCATCGGTGGAGCGGTCGCGGTCGATCTGGCCAGCAGGAACCCGAAGGGGGTGAGTTGCACCCCCCTTTAGATACCACAGCGCTTCCTGTAGAGCAAGGCTGCAAAGTCTTCTGATCCGCCATCGAATTGACCTGACCCTTTGACCTGCCCATCCCTCGGCTTCACGAAAATGAAAAAAAAATATATGAAACCAAATCCATCAAGGTTCACGCCCTGATCCTCGAGAATACGTGAGCAATTCCCAGCTGGTGTGGTGGTAACATCCGTGGATGAGGGGAGCGGCAAAGGAGAGAGAGAGAGAGCTGATCGATATCTGGTTTCTCATTTCCTCGCAACTGTGGCCAACAGCTTCCTCAGCATTCCCGAACTCATCCCTCACGTCCTGCCGCCTGTCAGGCCCTTTGCCTTCCTTTGTCGTGAGTCGATTCTGCGTGAAAGAATGGGAGAAAAGGGGGAAGGGATAAAGTACAGAGTAGGGAGACTCACCGCGATTGGAACACACGTCTCTTTGGACGTTTTCTGTCGCTCATCCTGTTTTGAATGGCGTAGGTGAGTACTGGCCAACAGGGAAGTCCATCGCCAAGATCTCGGCAACCACGCCCGTGCTCTTCATGAGCGGCAGGAAGGACGAACTCGTCCCTCCTTCTCACATGGATGCCCTCTATGAGAGGTGCTCGAGCCAGATCAAGGTCTGGAAGGGCTTTGAGGATGGCACGCATAATGACACCTGCGTCAAGGTGAGTCTCATCATCTTTGGCGCTTTGCTGAGATGGTCAAATGGATAGGGAGGAAGGAACGACCACTGATTTGGACCCTCACCAACGGTTCCTTGCTCATGCCTCTTCCCCTCAGCCAAATTACTTTGAGACGATTTCAAACTTCCTCATGAACCATGTCGTCCCCAGGGTCCAGGCTTCCAACTCAGCACTCTTGTCATCATCGACAGCGGAGACTCGAGCGGCCCTGTCCCCAGGGCCATCGCCTTTGGGTCTGAGCCAAGACACAGACGGTCAAGAAGAAAAGCGAGCAGGACACTCAGAAGCGGAGGCAGGGCAAAAATCCGAGCCGAGCGCTTCCCAGGTACCGGTTCAAGACGTCAAAGGAGGGCCGTCGGAGGTTGGCGAAGAGGAGAAGGAGCTTGGCAGCAGTAGGGAGGAAGAGGAAGGATGGGTGAAGATGAGCAAGAACGAGCTTTGATAGAAGGGGGGGTTGGTGTTCACACCAACAATCTCGCGACGCACAAACCTCCATCGCCTCCGAAAGCATCTTGTGTAAACTAACAGACACGAATGGGGATGGTGTGTGTGTGGGCGAACGGACAATACACATCTTCACAACGCATGCGCAGTCGATGCATTCTAGCTATCCTCCTTTCGTAGAAGGGATTTCCTTTCCCCCCCTTGCGCGAACGACTGTCTTGACCCAACCAAACCGCGCATTACATTCCTTGCATTCCACCGATTTGAAGCGGGGCGTCGGGTAGGAATTTGACGAGAACTTAACCCCCGCCGCCTTCATGTCATTGGTGGAAGTCGCTCTGTGTTGATGGGAGCTTGAATGGCCTGGAGCTTTATGGGTGGTGGGGATTCCATCCTCCCTCTCCTGCTCCTCCCCTCCTTTCCTCCCGCCTGTGGTAAAGCAATCAAACCGCGGATGTATTCGGTGCAGTGTCTCTCAAAAAGAAGAAGAAAAAAACCAGAGTCCTTTGCAAAGAAGGAAGGGTCCAAGCATGCGTCCATCTATTTGCAGAAGAGGGTTCGAACAAGGCGGGAAGGGTGGGAATCGAGTATCCCTCCTATCGAAAAGGAGATGACTTCAGGGTTTTCTCATGACCGAAACCGACTTGGCTCCGAATGCTCTCAACTCGTTCACCACCTCCTCTCCTCCCACCTCCAGAAGGCATCCCAACTCTTCCAAGGCCAACCTCCTGCTGCTGAACAGGGATTCCATCCCGTTTCTCGATCGGGCGAGGCTTGGTGGTCTCCCTTTCAGACTTCGCTTGACGTAGAATTCGACGGGTGGATCTTGCCTCTGATCCTCGATCAGTCGTCTCAACTTGTGTTTCTCCTCACCCTCCCCATGCAGGATCCGTTCCACCATCCCTTCCACCTCGTTCCCGTCGGATCGGAACCGATCCACCGACTCGTACTCATCCTCCATCTTGATCCTTCCTTCCCCTACCCACTCCTTAGCTTTGGATCGGAGGAACTCTTCAAACTCCCAATCTTGCTCCACCAACAACCTCTCCCTAAATTCATCCCTCCACAAGTACATCTCCACCCCCTCCTCCTCCCCACCCTCCCCTTCCTCTCCCCAGACCACCCCACGATCCAGTTCTTCCTCCCTCTCTCTCCAGCCCCTCCACCCTTCCTTCCCACGACACTGAACCTTACACTTGACCCTCAGATACTCTTCCCCTTCGAAAAAGTCGAGTGCCCTGACGTCCTCCTCGCAGAGTCCCTCCACGATCCAACCTTGTACTTCCCCCTCGTTACGGATGCAAGCCGGGTAATCCTCTCCCTTGACCTTGACGGCTCTGTGACCTTGGAGTGTGGCCCTCCTCCACCTCATCGACCGAACCTTCTTCTCCTCGCTCTCGCCGCCGCCACCTCCTCCTCCGATGACGCGGAGTAGGACCTTTGGGTGGATGAGGCTTCCGTAGAAGAAGAGGAGGCGGGAGGACCTCGCCTTGCTCCCCTGTTCACCTTCGTCGTCGCCTCGGCCTTTCCCGACCGACAGGGACGATCTTGCCATTCCGATCGTAGCGACCAATCCGCTCCAATCCTCGATAGCCCGATCAATCACCTTATTGTGAAGCCGGTTCAAAACGTACACGCAACCTAGACCAGCCACCCATCCCTTGGATCTCCACCACGATCCACCCCTTCCTCCACTCCACCTGACGATCCCCGCCGCGATGGTGAGGTAACTCGCCAGGTTGAGGAAGAATCCCGTCAGGTTCTTGACACTGGCCATCGATTCCTCCTCCCTTGCCGCAAAGTGCTCGGCGATCCTGGTGGGTAAGAGGTAGACGGGAATCAGGTGCGGAAGGCAGAGACCGAGGTAGATGGGAGACTTGGGCACCATCCTCGCCAGCTCTTTGGTGACTAGCCTCAGAGCTTCGTTCCTTGAAGGAGCTTCGACATCTGCCTTCACCTCTCCCGCCAACGATCCGCATTTCCCTGGTCCGACGCCATGGGAGGAGGTGCGGATTCGAACCAGCCTCTCAGCTACCCTCTCCAAAGTCCTTGTCCTCATCCTCATCATCTTGAGGTTGGTGGAGTGCAGGAAGAGAGCCTTTCTTGCCCTTGACGACGCCCTTCTCACCCTCTCTGGTACCACGCTTTCTCCCCCCTCTTCGACCTTGTCCAGCGTCAGCAGCTCGATCAGACTGCCTCGTTCATGACCGAAGAGAGAGGGAGAGAATGATGAACCAGGGAGGAAGAGGTAGATTTTGGATAGTTCGGATGAGTGTGATGCGACAGAGGGGGGG
>KZ820201.1:0-18579 GCA_003144235.1 Violaceomyces palustris | reverse complement strand
TTTCTCTCTAAACAAGCTCAAGCAGCCTCAGTTTGGTCAAACAAGGGTTCCGTCACCCTCATCTCAATCCGGCCACCACTCGAATCAGAGCCGTCCCCAATAAGGTCACCACTACCTGTGCCGCTAAAAGCTCGTGGCTCTTGGATCGTCGACGCTTGGCCGTGAGGGGAAGGGAAAGAAGAGGGGCGGAATTGGTCGTTGACAGGCCTTTCTTGGTCACCATCTTCAACCATTCATCCTGTCGATCACCATCTTCAAGGTCGAAGAAAGAGTCGCAGAAAGTTTCAAGAACGGATACAGAGAGAGAGGGAGGGAAGGAGAGAGAGAGAGGGAGAGACAGATAGAGATTGTCTGCGCATCATTCCTTGCCTCTCTTGAAGGAACGGCAGAGATCGTGCCAGGGCCGAACCGATTTTCATTCTTCCTTGATTCGAAAGGTCGGGCGTGGTAAAGAAAAAGCGTACCCACCAAGTCTCTCGCATTTGTTAAAGGACCATTGAGGAGAACGTCAGCCATGTCTACGTGGGTCATGACCTCCCTCCATCTTGATTTGACCTTCTTGTGCATTTCCTTTCCTTTCCCGAGCTCAGGATGATCTAACCTCGTTCCGGTTTCTTGATGCCGTACTCACTATCCGAACAGCTACGATAAGGTGGTCAAATCCGCCACAAAGCCCAAGCCAGGGCCACCCAAGCCTAAATACATCGATCCCATCATTGCCACCACCTTCTCCTCAGATGGCAGTCTACAGGATGTCTGCAAAGCTTTGGGACAAAGGCTCAGAGAGCCAAATGCTACGGTGAGCGTCACAGACACGAGCACGATTCTTGCAATGAAGGAACATGAGAAAAGTGCTGATGCGAAAACGGATTCGGGGGATTGCCCCGATCATAATTTGCTATCTAGGTCGTCTACAAAGCTCTGATAGTTCTCCATACGATGATCAGGAATGGTGCCGTGGATAACGTACTGGGCTATCTGGCAACGGAGGCGAGTGGTCTTCGGCTCAGGAGTGTGAATTCGGGGAGCTGGCAAGGCTATGACGCCCCCCAGAGTATCTCGGCGTACGCCCAGTATCTCGACGAGAGGATCAGGGCGTACAGGGAGTTGAAGCACGATGTGATCAGGTCCAGCGACTCTGCTCGAACGAAAGGGAAGGGGGGGTCGGGGAGCAACAGGTTAAGGAGGCTTACTGTGGAAAAAGGCCTGCTGAGGGAAGTTGCCATCACCCAGAAGGTAGCCAATACGGTGCTCCAATGCTCGGTGAGTATCACCTCGCTCTCTTCGGGGCCCCCGAATGTCATCTTGCGGAGCCTCCCTCTGCGGAGAATCTGATTCACCCCCTCTTGGACATTTCCATCACTCATCACAGTTCTTCCTCGAAGACCTCAACGACGAGTTAACACTGACCGCCTTCAGAATGGCCCTGAAAGATCTGCTGGCGGTCTACACGGCGATCAACGAAGGTGTAATCAACATTCTAGGTGAGTTTGATCATCAAGTTTTCGTCGACTGAATCCGACCTTTCCTTCGAATTTTCTTTCCTCTCTTTCTCATCTTTTTCGTACACATGCACACATATTCCCTCTACCCAAAAAACCCAAAAAAAAAAACCTCCTGCGGTGCAGAACATTACTTCGAGATGGCCAAATCGGATGCGGAGAGAGCCTTGGAGCTTTACAAGCGGTTCTGCACGCAAACAGAAAAGGTCGTCGCCTACCTTAGCAGTGCAAAAAGGTCGGCCTACACCCTCAACGTTGCTATTCCAAACCTCAAGCATGCCCCCGTCTCGCTCGCCGGCGCCCTTGAGGAGTATCTGAACGACCCCAACTTTGAGCAGAATAGGAAGGAGTACAAGGAAAACAAGCGGATCGCGGATGGCGGCGCCCCGGCTCCAAAGGCATCGGTGCCAGCTTCCGACTCTAAGAAGAACATCACGATCAAAGAGCCAGAAAAGCCCGTCAAAAACGCTGTCAAGCCTCCGACCGGTAATCAGGCGCTCCAGGATTTCTTCGAATCCATAGAGACGGAGCAGACCAACATGTTCAGCCCTTCAAACTCCATGAACAGCATCAACGGTGGAGGGATTGGCGTCGCCCCACAACAAACAGGTATGGGAATGGGAATGGGTGGCATGGGAATGAGCAATGGCATGGGTATGGGGTTCGGGGGAATCCAGCCTCAAATGACGGGTTACAATCCTTTCATGAACCAGGCCGGAATGATGGCCCCGCAGATGACTGGATTCCCTCTGCAACAGCAGCAGCAGCTCTTTGTTCAGGCCCAGCCCACTGGCTTCATCCAGCCTCAAGCGACTGGCTTTAATCCTTTCCGGCAGTCGGTTATGGCTCATCCAACCGGGATGGGTTTGACTGGAGCTTTTGGAGCAGGGCCAGAAGGCAGCAACATGTTTGGCTTGCCGCAAACCCAAGTACCGCAGCAACAGGTCCAGCCCCAGCCGAGCGGAAACCAGGTTGGAACGTCTGCTGTCGGGAGCAACCCGGCCTTTTCCGATTTCAACTCGGCCTTGGGCTCGTTCCCTGCCCCCTCAGCTGGCCAGCCTTCGTCGCAGAATGCCGGGTCAAACCAGCTTTCGGGATTCAACTCGAGCACATCCAATGCAAACGCCAACTCATCGACTCCCAAGCCTCTCCTCTCTCAAAAGACTGGCTCGCGTAATCCTTTCGCGCCTCCGCCAGGATCCACACCTCCTCCATCCTCGCCACCGCCCTCGGAAAAGGGGCCTTCCTTGAATCAGCTTGCGATGAGCGCGTTCGCTACCCAAAATCAAGGCGCCGGGGGGAATTACGGACTTGGAGCTAATGCCTGGGATGGGAGTGACCCAACAAAGTCAGGTCAACAAGAAACGGCGAGCGGTGGCTTGAAGCCGCAACCCACTGGACTGATCGGCAATGTGGCTTCGGAGTTCGCGTTGAGCAGCAACAGGACCGCGTCCCAGGTGCCGTCACCATCGACCAGTGCGGGGACCGCTGGTATGCTGACCTCGAACTTCGATTCTCTCTCTCTAGGTGGAACATCGTCCACGACCGCGCCTCCGTCCTCGTCCGCATCTCAACCTAACGCCACCACCATCCAGGCTCAACCCACAGGATTCGGAGGAGTGAAAGCCTTCCAACCTTCTAGCAACTTTGGTGCGAGCCTTGCGGCTCAGGTGACAGGGCTCGGTGGGCAGAACGGGGCCTTTGGCGGTGGTGGTCAAGGTGGTTCCAACTTTGCATCGCAGGGTCAGAATCCCCACCCTCAAGGTCTCCCAACGCAGGCTACGGGAAATCCTTTCGCACGCGTCGGTTCTCCTTCGATCGCCTCCGGCTTGACCTTGGGCAGCAGTAGCGGAGGTCTGCAAAGTGGTCTCTCGCCTCAACCCACGGGGAGCTTTGGAGCGAGTCTCTTCGGCCAGGGAGCGACGACCCACGGGACCTCCAACGGTGCTACGGCAAGCTCGCTGAACGGAGTCGGAAACCCCACCTTGACCAACCAACTCACCCCCAGCGCCGGTCTCCAGCCCCAACCCACCGGCTTTGGTGGTATCAAACCTTTCCAACCCACTTCCAACTTTGGCCAGACCACCTTCGGTGCCAATCCCAACGGAGGTCCCCAGGGTCAATCGAACTTGGGCAGCCTCTTCTGAATCAACCCCCCCCTCCCCTCTTCCCTTGCCTCCTTTCCCCTCTTTCAAAGTTCCCCTTCTGCCCCCCTCTCAAAGCTTGTCAGAAAAAAAATAAAATAAAAAGGCTGAATAAAGGAAATCGATCTTTCTCCCCTTCTTGTTGCACCCTTTCTCAAGGGTCAAGCTCTCCCCCCCCCTCGTTGTCCGAGCCCACGCCCGTGATCACAAACCTCAGGGATGAGTCCCGCGTGTCTCGAGTCTTGACATCGTGATTCGTTCTTTTCTCTGCAAAGCTTCAAAGTACAAGTTGGGACGAGTCCCGTGGATATTCGCAAAACGTTCTGAAAAAGGGGGGGGGGGGGGGGGGGAGAGGAACACCTTCAAACGGCTCCAAGGACGACCCGAACAAGGTCGCGAACGAGGGCGGGAGCTCCTCCGAAGGGTTCGAGGAGCTTGGAATTTCTGGCTTTGACGGCGATCGAGATGGAGTCTTTCGTCCTGTCGATCGAGAGGTCGACGTTCAGGTCGGGTCGGACAGGGTGTCGTCTTGGGAGCTTTTCGAGGTTTCCGTCGGTTGATGTGGTGGAGGAAGGCTTGGGTGGACCGATCGGTAAGGTTTGCCAAGCCCTGAGCCGCCCTTGGTCTTTGCTCGCTGGATCCTGCGTGGGGACGAGGAGGTTGAGGTAGGTGTTGAAGCGGACCTCTTGCGGAGCCAGGACCGAGCCGAGGTGATCCTGTTCGAACTCGGCCCTCCTCCTCAGGTCGTCTGTCACCGATTTCGACCTCTCGCAGAGGTCCGCCTCCGGCTTTCCGGAGGACGGAGGAGGCTCCACTCGGAAAGGTAGAACGTTGAGGCACGGTCCAACCAGTTCCTCGATCCCGTCAAAGTCGGAGGATCTCGCCAGCTGGTAAAGTCCGAACAGGGGGGATTCCAAACCCGTCATCGACGAGAGCACCGCCGACCAGGCAGCGATCAGCAGCGACGTGAGCTTGGTCCCCTTCTGCTTGGCCTTTTCCTCAAGCTCGCCCAGTCCCTTCAGGACGTCTTGGGCGAAGAGGAATTCTTCTTCCTCCCCTTCCGACGTCCTGCTCGAGCCGAGGATGGCGACTTGACCTCCCGAGAGGCATCCCTGCCAGAACCTTTGGCTCCTTTCGCTTGCGTCCTTCTCCTCCTTCTCTCTCTTGATCTTTTCCACAAAGCTCGACCACCGCCTCTCCGTCGGGATCTCTGCCTCCAACACCTCCTCCCTTCCCAGGTACATGTCTTCGAGCTCTTTGAACATGGTTCGGATCGAAACGTCGTCGTAGAGGGCGTGGTGCAACGTGACGAGGATGACTTGGCTCTCACCATCTTGGGAAGAGATCAGCGTCAGTCTCAGAGGAGGCCTCGAGCAGTCCCACGATTCGGCTTGGATCCCTTCGACCGTGGCCTTGGTGGAGGCCACAAGGTCCTCGCCGCCACCCACCACCTCGACCTCGTTCCAAGGCAGGTCGAGCGACCTTTCTTCGAGGACGACCTGGACCGGCTCGCCCCTGTACAGGGTGAAGGCGGTCCTCAGGATCTCGTGCCTGGCCACCAGTCTGGCCCAAGACGTCTTCAGCCTTTCTCGGTCGATCCTCTCCCTGGCCAGGAAGGCGAAGCTGAAGATCCCCGTCCTCCTACCCGAGTTGAGCCAGTTGGCCAGCCAGAACTCCTGGCCTGCCAGAGTGGGCAGGACTCTCTCGATATCTTTCTTGCCAAGACTCAGTTGTTCGGCGACCACGGTTTTGGCCTGCTCTTGGTCGTCCGATCTGGCGCGTCGCGGCCCGAGCTCCTTCGGACGACGCTTGCTCTCGACTCTCGACATGATTCCCCTGATAGTTTCTCCCGCCACGATGTCAGCAACGCCCACTGCGATGCCAGACCTCCGGGCCGAGGCGGCGATGCGGATTGCCGAGATGGAGTCCAGACCGAGGGAAGACAGACGGCTCGTGGGCCTCAGCTCGCTCAGCGCAACGTTGGACGCTTCGGATATGATCTCAGCCAGCTTGACCTCGTCCTCGTTCAGTCGTTCCGATTCCGGATCCCTGTCCCCACTCTCCGCTCCCAGAGCCTTGACTGCATCGACCTCTTCGCCTTGGATCGCTGGATCGGTCGGGTCGGGGAAGACGCCCGACTCGCCGCTTGGCAGGCTGACAATCCTTTCGTCAGGGTTCGAGATGAGATGGTCAAAGATGGCCTCGAGTCTGGCCAGGAGTCGATCCAGACGGTCCTGGCTCAGGACGTCCGGGTCTGCAGTGGCTACCAGCGCCAGGTGCTCGGCGCCCTCGACAAACTCGACGTTGAGCGAGTACTGAGGAGCCCCTTCGTTGCCCTTGATCTCCACTGGTCGTAGTGGTGCCACCTCTTCTTCATCGGCGTGCTTGTTGTCGCCCAGGAGACCGTCCGCTTTCTGGAAATCAAAGAGCGAGTCGAAGAGGCGGGATTCGATCCCTCGCTCTACCAGCAGGCATCTCTGGATGGAGCGAAGTGCAGCCTTCCTGTGAGGTCTGCCCGAGTCGTTCTCCCGCTGCGCCTTGAGGAGCTGGTCCGAGGCGCTCACGTCGTCGCTCTCAAACCTCAGCCGGGTCGGGACGGTGTTGAGCGCCGGGCCGACCGATTCCATCGCGTCGTCCAGCGAGTCCCTGAGGCCAAAGATCTGACCGAAGCAGACGTCCCTGCTCCCTGTCTCGATCGCCAGGAGCTTGGCGTAGGCGACGCTCGCTGCTACCTGGAGCGAGACTCCCATCTTCCTGCATGCCTCTTGAGCCCTCTTCAGGCTGATTGAAAGCCTGCGGTCCGACTCTGACGCTTTGGTCGAGCTGACTTCCTTGGAGGAACGCTTCTCCCCCCCAGCCAAGCTCTTCGTGGCCAGTCTCCCGAGCCTCTCGGTCCAGTACCTCGTGTCCTCGTCATCGGGGAGGAGGTGAGGGACCAGCCTGTGGAACTCTGGCCTGCGTTTGGTCTCTTGCGTGGCCAGGATGCTGGAAAAGTCTCGCAGGAGCAAGGGGAGTGAGTAGCCGTCATAAAGGGCGTGGTGGATGCTGAGAACGACCAGCAGGGGCCCACTACCTTGACCGCCCCAGACATGCAAAGAGTGCGGGGGTCGCTTGAAGCAAGCCTCGTCGGTCAAGGTTAGAAGCGCTCCTTCGATTTGGTCAAGATCCAAGGGATCGTCTAACCCCTGTAGGTCGCGAGCGTGCTCGACGATGACGGGCTCGACCCTCGAGTGGACGGCTTGGACCCAAGGGTGATCCTGGTCGTCAAGGCTGTGGAACGTGGTCCGAAGGATGTCCAAGTGCGAGACGAGCTTGCTCCAGGCGGCCCTGACCGAGCCAAGGTCCACCATGCCCGTGGTTTTGAAAGCGTGGTGATGGTAGTACAGCTTGCCTTGGCTCGCCAAGGTCTGCGAGATCATGCCCGATTGCAGCGGAGTGCAGGGCAAGACGGACACGAGATTGTCGTCCTCAAATAGTGTCCAACCTTGGACCTCGGGCTTGGAAAGGATCCGCTCTTGCAGCCCCCTCGCCCTCTCGATCGTCCTCCTCTCCTTGTCAGCAAAGTCGGACTTGGCATGCTTGGAGGCCAGGGAGCCAACGTAAGGTACGCTCATCAGGTCGGCGACGCTGAGCTTGAATCCCTCCGACTTGAGCCTCTTGACCAGCCTGATCGCCGTGATCGAGTCTATACCTAGCCGGTGGATCGAGGTCGTCCTGAGGATCTGCTCGCGAGGCACGTTGCAGAAGTCGGAGAGAATCTCCCTCAGTGACTCCTCCTCCACCGTCCATGGGGATTTGGAAAGCCTCTCCTCCCTCTGAGAGCCAAAGCTTTGAAGGTCGGAAGGTCTCAGGCCATCAAAGAGGGCTTTCAGAGCCTTGTGATCCACCTTGTTGTTCGGGGTCAGTGGCAGCTCGCCCTTGAGGACAATCCAGTGGGCGGGGATCTTGGGAAGGTGGCGACGGGGCGGAGGAAGTTTGGGATAGGAGGGGGTTTCGTGTCAGTGAACGCGCGACGACGGTTCCCTACCTACGGTTGGTACTTTCTGCAGACTCTCTCGATACTCACCATGTAAGGCGACAGGGTCTTTGAGACTTCTTGCTCCAGGTCGCTGGTCAGCTCGACAGCGGCAGCATCTCGACGAATGGCTTCGGACGGATCCTTGGGATGGTCAAGTGCATCCCTCTTGGCCTTATCCAGAGCCAGGAAGGCGACCAGTTGCTTGGAGGTGAACGAGGGATGCTGAATGTACTGGACGTCGGCATCCTTGACCCTGGCGTCACTGACCAATGCCCTCGAGATCTCCTCCAGCTCGACCCTCTGGCCGTTGACTTTGACCTGACGGTCGGACTCGATCCTGCCGAGGCACTCCAGGGTGCCGTCCGCCAGGAGGCGTCCCAGGTCGCCGGTCCTGTAGACCCGTTGACAGTCACCGTTGCTCTCCGTAAGTGAGACGAACTTTTCGCATGTCAGGTCGTCCCTGCCAAAGTAGCCCTGGGCCAGCTGGGGACCACCGACTGCAATCTCGCCCACGGCTCCCTTGAAGGCTGGCTCCAGGCTGCCCTCCTCGAGGATGTAGAGCGAGCAGGCGGGGTAGGCTTTGCCCACCACCGAGCTCGCCATGCCCGGAAGCACCCTGCCAAGACTGGACCCGATCGTCGTCTCCGTCGGACCCCAGGCGTTGATGAGGATCCTGTCGGCAGAGGTCCAATCTTTGATCACCCTCGGGTCGATGGCGTCACCGCCGCTCATCAGCCACTCGAGGTCCACGTCGTCGGGGTGGACGGTTCCCGCCAGGGCGGCAGGAAGGTCGGCGATGGTGACGCCGAGGTGGTTGATCGATCTGGTGAGGTCCTCGATCAGCACCTCCTTCGGAGCCGAGCCGAACGAGAAGCCGAGCGCCAGGGGCATGCAGATCTCGATCAGCGAGACGTCGAATCCTATCGAGGCCAGTTGTAGGAAGCGTGACTTGCTGGACCAGGGGAGCATCCTCTCCCACGAGTAGATAGCGCCGGAGAGGCCCCTTTGAGGGATGACAACGCCTTTGGGCTTGCCCGTCGATCCGGAAGTGAAGAGGAGGTAGGCGTTTGAATCGAGGCTTGCCTCGGGCAACTCTTGCCTCCCGACCGGGGTTGGCTTGATGACCTCGTCGAGGAGGAAGACCTTGGAGCTCGCGTCCCGCATGGACTGCGACAGGTCTTCGGTGGTGATGACCGGAGCTTTGCCCACCGTGGAAATCATGTAGTTGAGGCGGTCCTTGGGCAGAGTGGGGTCCAGAGGTAGGTAGGTCTTGCCCGCTTTCCAGACCGCAAGGATGGCCGGGTAGAGATTGATGCTGTTCCTAGCCAGATGAACACCCACAATCTCATCCGGAACAGAGACGATGTTCCGAGCGATGTTGTCACTGAGCTGGTCTAGCTCCTTGTACGTCATCACGTCAACCTCTTGGTCGAGTGACTCTGTAAACACGACGGCGACACTGTCCGGAATCTTGGCGACTTGAGATTTGAACCGGGCAATAAAAGTCTCTGAGGCAGAGCTTGGGACGTAAGGCTTCGAGTTGACCGCCGAGAGCAACTCTTCCGGTAGTCGTCGCAGGCCGTCGTCCGGATCGGCACCGGAGAGGAGGCCGATCAGGTGATCGAGCTGCTTGAGGAGCATCTCGGCGTGCTCGTTCGGGATCCGATCCTTGGCAAAGGCCAGGTGGAGCTTGAGCTCGTCTTGACCGTCCAGGCTGACCTCGAGGGCCAGCGGGTATTCCTTCTCCATCAACGAGGTCCTCTCTCTCACCTCGCCAAGGTGCCCTTGACCGCTGCCCATCTCTCCAAGGTAGGAAAAGAGGACCTCGAACGGAGGCTTCTCGAGTTCCAACCACTTCATCAGTTGAGGCAAGGAGACGTGCTGGTGAGGCAAGAGCTCGGTCAACCCCTTCTGGGTTTCCTTCAGGTAGACGTCGTCGGAAGCCGAGTTCCTCGCGTTGATCGTGCGGAACGGCACCGTGGTCACGCAAGGTCCCTGGACTCGGTCGATCCCTTCCAACCCCAACGTCCTCCCGCTCAAGACAAGACCGAGAGTGATATCGTCCTCGCCCGCGTAGCAAGCCAGCAGCCTCGTGAAGGCCGAGAGGGTCAGGGTGTGGAGCGTGACACCCGAGCCACGGGCGGCCCTCTCCAAGGTCGATCTTAGGTGCTTCGACGTCAAGGTCATCTCGCCAGCTGCCACCGATCCTGGCGTCGGCTCGCGGCCCCTGAACCCCGTCAGATTCGGCGAGGGGGTCTGAGCGGAGCCCTGGAGCCTCTCGATCCAGTACTCCCGGGTTTCCCTCTCGGGCAAGGAATGGATGGCCCGAACGACGTCCGAGAAGGGGGTGGGGACCACTTTGATCTTGGCGCCCCGGAGCCTTGCCTCGACCTCTTGCAACAACCCCGAGATGGACACTCCGTCGTAAATGGCGTGGGAGCAGGTGAGGGTGACAGAGACCTTGTCCTCTCCCTTCCAAAGGGCAAGCCGGATCGGTGGCACCGAGCCGAGGCTCTCGGCCACCTGCCTCGAAGTTTTCGAGTGGTAGTCAGAGATTGTCTCCTCTCGGTCGCAGCTCTTGTTGATGGTCTCAAACTTGGCGCCAAATTCTGGCAAGATGGCTTGGCAGTAAGCCTTGTCCACCTCGAGGAAGATGGTCCTGTAGATTTCGTGAGGGGCCAGCGAGTCGATCCAGGCCTTTTGGATGAGGTCTGCGTTCGTCTCTCTTAGCATGTCGAAAACGATGGTGGTGACATACTTTGGCGACCCCTGATCGTCGGGGTGGGATGACATGGATTGAGCGAGCAAGGCGACCTGGAGCGGGAGGCAAGGCATGGCCTTCACGACCCTCGGATCGATCAGGCGAGCCTTCTCCGTGAGATCCCTGACGAGGTCTTGGAAGCCCGGATCCACTTCGGGCAGCGCCTGGTCGATTTTGCCTCTGAGTGCGATAGCCTCGACGGTGGGATCCTTGAGCAGTGTCGAGGCGTTGACGTTGAACCCTCTCTTTTTCAGCCTGTTGGCCAAGCTCACTACCGACAGACTGTCCAAGCCAAGGCTGATCAGGTCCGTGTCGGCATGGATCTTGATTATGGCTTCCCCTTCCAATCTGAGGACCTCGGACGTAACCTTGGCAACTTCAGATTCGTCGGTCGTCATCTCCCTGCTGTCTCTGCTCTCCAGAGCATCGAGTTGAGAGACATCCAACCCCTGGTAGAATGCCTTGAGGGTCTTGACGTCTACCTTTCCGGATAGGGGAGAGATGGGGATGTTCCTGACGGCAAGTAGGACGCTAGGAGTCATGTAGTGTGGCAGCTTGGACCTCACAGCCTTTCGGAGTCTGGCCAACTGCTTGACGACCTCGTCATCGACGATCAACAAACCATCCTCCTGCTTGGAACCGGCTCGCTTCAACGCTCCGTCGCAGATGAAAGAGATCAGCCTGGCCGGACCTTTGACCTGGGGGTGATCGGAATGGATGGTCACGACCTGGACATCTGATCCATCCTCCTCAGACTTGACCTTCTTGACCGCAGAGTCAACCTCGCCGAGTTCGAGCCTGGCTCCCCTCACCTTGACCTGAGACTGGTCCATCCTACCGAGGTACTCGGCCTCGTCGAATGCATTCAACCTCGCCATGTCGCCCGTCCTGTAGATCCACATGCCTTCCCAGAAGGTGAAGGAATCCAGCTCGGGCCTGTTCAGGTAGCCCTTCGAGACCTGGAGTCCACCGATGCACAGCTCTCCGGGCTCACCCCTCAAGGTCGGCACCAGCTTGGAGTCGACCTCCTTCAGGACCATGTATCTGGTCCCGCTGAAGGGTTTCCCGACGTTGCTGCTGATGGAATCCTTGTGGATTCGAGCGACCGAGTTACCGATGGTGGCCTCGCTGGGTCCGTAGGCGTTGAGGGCGACTGGCGCGTTCTGCTTCGGCGAAGATCCCCACAGCTGGATGAGGTCGGGGGTCAGGGCCTCACCACCGATGACGAGGACCCGAATTTCGGGGAGATCCGCTGGCCCAACCCTCTTTCCTTGACTGAAGAAGAGGGATGGGACGACGCAGGCGTGAGTCACCCTCAACCTGGCCATGCTCCTGCCGAGGTCCTCGTGGATCGTGGGACGGGGAGCCGTGACGATCGTCGCACCGACCTTGAAGGAGAGGAAGATCTCGAGCAGGTGGACGTCGAAAGCCTCTGACGATCTGGCCAGGAACCTAGGCGAGTCCTCGAAGGATCCTGGAGCCTCGGCTTCGAAGGCCAACCTGAATGCTTCGATCGAGACCGATAGATTGCCGTAGGTCACAAGGCACCCCTTAGGCACACCGGTGCTGCCGGATGTGTAGATGATGAAGGCGACGTCGTCGGAGTTGGCCCTTGGGACGTGAGTGGAGGAGGATCGGGCGAGCCTCGCCTGGAAGTCTTCGCTCTCCACGTCGAGGAATTCCACCTTGTCATCTTTGAGGTCCTCCCCCAGCTCCAGAGTGGACACGATGCACGCGGCCCCACTGTCCTGAAGGAGGACCCTCTTCCTCTCTGCGGGCAAAGTGGCGTCCAGAGGGAGGTAGGTGCGACCGCTCTTGAGGATACCGGCCAAGAACGTGTAGGATTCCAAGGACCTGGGCAGGCAAACAGCCACCACCGCCTTTTCGGGCAAGCTTTCCAAAAGGTTGGCGACCTTGCTGGAGGACTGTGCCAGGTCTTTGTAGGTCATCTGCCGAGGCTTGGCCCGGTGCCCCGACTCTCCTTCTTCAGGTATCTCGGGGTAAACCTCGACGGCAATGCGATTCGCCAGCGCCTTCTGGTCGACAAAGGATGCGACATTGATCCCTAGCGCATGCTCAATCGAAGGGTGAACGTCCTCCTTGGAGATGGAAAGCAACTCGTCCCGGCACGTCCCATAGGAGAGGCTCTTCGGGATCACCGAATCGACCTCGGTGACACAAGCCTTCAAGTAAGCGTCGAACTGTTCGAGCATGGTCTTCCCGACTTGGTCGGAAATCAAAGACTCCTGCCAGCTCAAGCCTATCTGAATCGCATCTCCATCCCCAGGTTGGACCTCGACACCGATCGCATGTTCGGTTGCAACCCCCAGATCCTTCACCCTCACCAAACCGAGCCGTCCTTCACCTTGGACTTCCAGTTCTTCCGGGCTCACCTCCTTTGGCTCCATCACAAAGACCGAGTGGAAGAGGGCCTGGCCAGGTTCACAGCCCAAGTCCCTCCTGATGGCCCCAAGGTCGACGTGCTGGGCCGAAAAAACCTTCCTCTGGAATGCGTCTACCGACTTGGCAATCTCCCTCAAGCTCCGACCCTGCTTGATCAGGATCGGTATCGGCAAGGTGGAGAGGACAGGTCCTACGACGTTCTCTAGGAAGGCTGCGGCGTTCCTACCCGAGACCGAGTCGCCGATGAGGACGTGGTCCGTCTCGAGGTAGGCCGAGATGACTTTGGCCCAAGCGACCTGAACCAAGGGCCTGGTCGAGATGCCCATCCTTCGAGCAGTCTTCTCCACCTCCGACCATGCCACCGAAGCGAGCCGGTGGCAGGACCTGTGAAGGTTCCTGGACTCTTCTTCTGATGCTGTCCTCGAAGTCCCGCTCAGGTTGGGGAAAGAAGGGAGTTCACCTCTCGGGAAGGCCTCCAAGGCAGTCTCCCAGATCCGCCTCCTACCCATCTCCTCCTCCGCGTTGATAGGCAGGATGAGGGGCAAGGCCTCCTTGAACTGGCAGATCTCCGGAAGTTCGCCGCGGCTGCTGTACGTCTTTTCGATCATCTCCTCAACGATGGCCAGGGACCTTCCGTCGTAGACCGCATGGTGGGCTACGAGCACCAGCCATTTTTCTGCGCCTTGACTGACAGAGAGAGCAGCGACGGGGGGTTGGCTTCCGAACGGGTCGATGTTGAGATTCTTGACGTACTCGAGGATTGACGTTTCAAGTTCGTCTTGCAAACCGAGCTCGAGCGTGTGGAAGCCGATGGGTTTATTCTTCCAGACAACCTGTAAAAAGTGACTGGAGGGAAAAAAATAAAAAATAAAAAAGGACCACCGCAGGCTCACGCGAGGAAGAGAGAGTTGTCGGGGATCAGAGGAGGCGGAGATCTTGTCAGAGGGAAGGGCACAAACCGCGGTAGGGTCCAAGATGGAAAGGCAAGCGGGATTCAAGGAAAAGGTACTCACGGCCTGTTGAACGACATCTCCGCCTCGCGGTCGAGCTCGAGGTTCTCGGCATCAACAAATGAGGTCCTGAGACAGTCGAGGTTTCGCACCACGTCCTTCAAGGTTTCTCGCAACCTCTTCCAGTCGACCTTGGGGTTGAGTCTGTAGAGCCTGTGGACCCTGTAGGCCAGAGGATCCCTCTGGCTCTCGGCCAACATGCCTTGCTGGAGGGGGGCGCAGGGCAAGATGTCGGAAATCTCGCTCCCCTCACGCTCGGCCTTGACGCCACCCAGGCTCGCGCAGGCCGACGTTCGGTACCTCCGGTCAAAGTCTTCCAGGTACCTTGCAGCCTCCTCGGCTCTCCTCTCGCCTTCGCCGCCGGAGGAGGCTGCAAACCTCTTGCTGAGCGAGGATAGGGTGGGGTGCTCGATCACGTCCACCACCGAGATCCTGAAGCCTTCCTTCGAGACCCTTTGCGCAAAGGTGATGGCCCTGATCGAGTCCAAGCCGATGCTCGGGAAGCCCGTGTTCTTCCCTATCCTCTCGGGGGCTACGTCGCAGAGCTTGGCCAGCCACTGCCTCATGCACTCCTGCGCCGCGCTGACCTTGGGATCCGATTCTGTGCCAGACTCGTCGTCGTCCGAGTCGGATCCGGCCAGCTTGTTCTCCCACTCGAGCGAGTCGAACTCGTTCATCGCGTTCTTGAGGGCCACCCTGTCGATCTTCGCGCTCGAGGTCCTGGGGAAGCGGCAGAGGATCAGGAACATGGAAGGCATCATGTAGGAAGGCAGCGAGCTCTTGGCGGCCTGCTGGAGACTTCTGGCGACCGTCACCGCGTCTGGATCCGTGCGGATCAAGCCCGAGGCGGGGGTTACACCTTCCTCGCCTCCTTCGTAGGGCAGGACAGAGAGGTTGATGATCTGGAGCTCGGTCTCGGAACCCGGCCGGGGGAAGGCCATGGTCTCCGAGTCCTTGATCTTTTCGTGGCTGTTCTTGATGGCGGCGTTGATCTCCAGCAGCTCGATCCTGATGCCGTTGATCTTGACCTGATCGTCGATCCTCCCGAGGTACTCGAACTCCTGGTTGCTCAGCTGACGCACCAGGTCACCGGTGCGGTAGACCCTCCCGAGTTGCGGGTGCTGGAAGAACTTGTCGGCGGTCTTGACCGGGTCGCCCACGTAGCCCCTGGCAAGCTGGGGCCCGCCCAGCACCAGCTCGCCCACGGCGCCTTTGACGACGATGGAGTCGTACTTGTCCAAGGCGTAGCACGAGACGGTGGGGAGCGCCACGCCGATGTTGGGGGCTTTGACCCTGTCGCCCATGGGTACCCTCCTGTTCATGGCGATCAGCGTGGCCTCGGCGGGACCGTAGAGGTTGAGGAGGCAGCATTCCTTTGACCACTCGTCGGCCACGACCTGGCTCAGCTTTTCTCCTCCGTTGATGACCACCTTGAGGCTGGGGATCGAGTGCCTGTCCGTCATGGCCATGACGGCCGGCGTGAGCAAGGTGTGCGTCGGTTCAAAGACGTTGGCGATCTCGACCAGGTCCTGCAAGAGCAGAGCCCGGGAGCACGAGCAGAGGGTGCCTCCGAGACCCCAGACGTAGAAGCAATCCATGATGGAAAGGTCGAAGTTGTAAGCGGAGTACTGGAGGTACCTGATCTCCTTGGAACCCGTGTCCTGCTCCTTGTAAGGGATGGCCTCACGGAGCGCTCGCATGGCTTGCAGGATCGCGGAATGCTGAATGCCGACGCCCTTCGGCAGACCTGTGGTTCCGCTGGTCCAGATCATGTAAGCGAGTTGGTCGGGACTCCTCCGCTTCAGCTCGGCCGGGTTGGCCGAGGAGGGGCCGCCGCCACGGAGGGCCTCGACCAGGTCCGCAATCCTGTCGAGCCTGACGATCTCCATCTCGAGATCCTCGATGTCCTCGGCAAGGTTCTTGGCGATGGCGTCGTTGGCGGTCAGAACGATCTTGGCGCCCGACTTGGCGAGGAGCGCCTTCCTTCTCGCCGCCGGCCAGTCGGTGTCGATGGGACACCACGCTGCCCCGGCTTTGATCACACTGAGGAAGGAGAGGTAGGTCTCTGGGCTCTTTTCGAGGTAGAGGGCGACGATCTGGTCGCCCTCCACCTTGGCCGCTGACCCCACCCCTTTGGACCAGAGGATGTGCTTGACTGCTTCGGCCCTCTCGTTCATCTCCCTGTACGTCCACACGCACCTCTGGACGTCTTGGAGGTCGTACCTGAAGTCGAGCGCGACCTCGTCCGGTCTCGTCCTGGCGTAGTGCTCGAACTCGCACTCGAGCCTCTCCGTGTCGCTCTCCTCCAGAAAGCTCGCAGGAGGGAGATGTTGGAAGTCTGGGTTGTCGCAGGCTTTCAAGGAGATGTCGAACCTTTGCATCGACAGAGCCGGCAAGAGGCTCGGCCGTTCGAGATCTTGAATCAAGGAGGCGAGGAGCGCATTCGCCTGCTCGAGTTGGAGCAGCGCCGAGGATTCGGTGTGGACAGAGGGCGAGGCCTTGATCACGAGCGAGAGGCTTCCGCTCTCCGACTCGAAAGCGGCAAGGATGAGCGAGCAGGATCTGAACTGGTTCTGTTTGATCTCGTCAATCTCGTCCATCGACTTGCCCTTGCCCTCCCGGGTTGGCCAGTAAATGCCGGCGGATCCGAAGCCGGACGGAACTGTGGGCAAGGCCCTCTTCCTCCTTTCCGAAACGAAACCGAGAAAGGAGCGAGCATCAAGTGACTTGAACTGCTCGTCGGAGAATTCCAGCTGGACGAGGTTCTGGTAGGTGGTGGAAGGCGGAGAGCTGGATGGCCTTGTGATGGAAGCTATGGATAAACTTTGGGTCTCGTGGGATACGTAATGATACTTTTGTCGCCTCCCCCCATCGCAGAAGTGCCCAAATGTGTGAGAAGCGGCGGAAAGCACCAGGTGTGCGAGTTGAAGAGTCGGTCAGTGGGTGTTCTGGAATGAGGGGAGTGAGTGAAGAGAGGAGGGAGGACAGGGGGGGGAGGAAGAGGAATCACTCACCAAAACCCCAGCCCAAGCGGCCAGGATGAGGTCGCCTCGCTCCAAGCCCAAGTGACGCTCGTGAATCGCGATCCCTCGGGTGGGGATGTCGGTATCAAGGCGAGAGGTGATGAACTCGTTGTTCTGGTTTGACCTCGAAAAGCCTGGTCCAGAGGTCCTCAGACCGGTGACGTCTGGGAAAGGCGAATGGGAGCTCTGCGCGTCTTCGGGGGAGCTCATGGCTGGCTTCGTCTTTCGTTTCCCTTTCCTAATAGATGCTCTCTTTTTCCGACCTGACGGACAAGGCTTGCTTGGAGGAAGTATGTCGGGGAGGTTGGGAGGCAGCGCGCAAGCCCACAAGGATTGGCAGTGAGGAAATGCTTGGTACCCGTTCTCTCAAGCCTTGGAGGGGGGAGGGGGGGGGATCCCTGATGCGAGGCAGGGGAGGATGGAGAGAGAGGGTATGGATTCGCAACCTAGAGGGTGGGGAGGGTACGGCTATGAAGTCCTTTTGAGAGACGAGGAGCGAAGGGAGGCGGCGTGGAAGTGGGTAGCTCTTGGCTATCAGGGGACTTTGCTCAAGGTCTCTGGAGGGGGAGGGGGGGCACTTGTTTAAAAGGGGGGGGGGGGAGGAGGCAGCCGATGGAAACTTCTTGACGAGGCCGATGCGGAAGGACCGGGGAGAGGCTTTTCTTCCACTAGCAGAGGAGGACAAGAGAGAAAGGGGGGAAGAGGGCGCAAACGGATTCAGGTCGATGTATGCTGGTCAGAAAGAGTTGGATGCAAGCAAGAGCCAAGGGAAGGGAAGGAACGATGGTGGGTTTGAGTTTTGCTGCGGGTCAGCAAGGAAGAATCCAGAATGGACCCTCGAAGAGAATCATGTATAGGAAGCGAACCCAAGTGGACTCCTCTCCCCTTTCGCAAGACGAAGAAGGTAGGGGGAAGGGAGGAAGGAGAGCGAGCGAAATGAACAAGAGTCTGCCCAGCGCGGATGGCAGAAGGAGGGAGGTCAAGGAAGGGGAGAGAGCAAAGCCAAGGAGGGGCTCCCACCTGGGAAGGTGCCAGAGAGAGGGGGAGGTTGGTAGTGTGTCGGCGATGGGATGGACGGATGCTAGAAGAGGATTCGAGTGGAGGAAGGAGGGGGAGGAAGGTACTGTACTGTACATACAAAATGCCGAGTGGCTGGGATCGTGTTAGAAGGGCGAAGAGGAAGGGATTCGAATCCAAAAGGAAAGGGAAAGAAAAGAGAAGGGTGAGAGAAGGGGAGGAAAAAAAAGAAAAGAGGAAAAGGATCGGGAGCCAAGGGAGAAGAGGAAGGAAGGGCGGGAGAGTCAATAATAATAATAATAAGAATGTCCAAGTCAAGAAGAGTTGCGAGGCCTTGGTGGTGACTGGATGGCCCAAGCGTGGCTTGCCGGTTTGGATTCCGATCCTCACGCCTTGTTCGATTACTGGATCTTCCGAAAAGTGGAATCCAAGACTTTGTGTGGTTGGTGATTCGTGACTGCGAACAAGCGTGGTTGCGAAGTAGCATCGATCCTCCCAGAGGTGAAAGGGGCCCCCAGTGATCCAATCACGATCCGAGGCGGGTTGGTCATGATGCGAATGGCTACCGGGCACGAATTCCACCATGTACTGCTCATACACTCAGAATACACGTACTGTACGGTATGGAACTGTGACTGGGAGGGGCTCCTCAAGAAGGGATTCCGCCATTCTTGCTAGTTCGCCCTTCTTCCCCCCCCCCC